>JAPYZS010001394.1:0-24283 GCA_030522925.1 Trissolcus japonicus | reverse complement strand
TGAAATTAAAAATTTGTGTAACAAACATAATTTTAGCATTCAATTTGAAAGAAATGTGCATGGTTTTAATCTTTAACAGCTATTTTTTTCTGAAAACTTGAATCGACTTAAGTCGTTTTCATTGCAAACGACTCAATTATATACCATGTTCGATTGAAAAATCCAATATTTTTTGATTCTATCTAACGTTCTGATTTATAAAGTTCATTAAATTCTTACTATCTCTCAACAAGATAATTGTTATTAAAAAATCTGGCTGAAATTGCTCCGGTCTCTCTTATATACTTTATAAGTTTGAAACAGTATATCTTTAGACATAGATATGTATCTATATAAATGCGTATACAGACTATATGTCTGTGGCTGTAAGGAATATCCATACAAATAAGTATATATGTAAGTTCACATATATGAACATATTTATACATATATTTTTTACGAATATACCTGAAGTATAAAAGATGTGATTACGGAAATTAAAATTTGCCTCAAAGGGCATCTAACTGCTTGCAGTTATTTGTAAATAAATTTGAGTTTTAATTATAAATTTGTAATATGCTTACTCAATTTAACAAGTGCATTTTTCTTTTCACCATGTTCGGTATACCCAAAATTCACTTCCCAAGTTCGGAGTCCTTCTTTCACATTGCACTTTTTACTACCACATTCGAATTGTCCTTTTCCAACAACTACTTCGTTTTCGGTCCTCCACCTCATTGCAACCTGTGTTTTAAAATTCAAATATCATTATCAAAATTTTATTATTTCATAAAAATGAATCGAAGATATACTTACTTTGTTATATTTATAGTAAGTTAAATCACATATACAATACTCCTTGAACAATTTGTCATAATACTTTCTGGCTAGTCGAGCCTCCCAAGTTTCAAGAGATTCTTCGTCGTCGTCCCATAAAAATTTATGGTGTTCTCGAATGACATCGTGATCTGTTTTATCCCGAGATCTGTAAGATAACATTAAAAAATAACTAAAAAAATTAATTTCATAGAAATAAATAAATAAAAACTTACGTGTCGCGTTGTATAGAGTTTATATTTGTTCCTTTCAGTAATAAATAGTCGTTGATCAGTTTTTTGTGCCTGTCATAGGCTGAGAGATAAGAGTTGGCCGACCACATTATTTGATTGAAAAATCAATTTTATCCGTTTTCATTGACAACATTTGAAAATGAGAAATTCACATCAAAACAAATTCACTCACATCTGACAATCCCATCAGCTGATCAGCATAAATTCAATCATGGAATTGAGCAAACTGAAGTTAGACACAAATAATAAACCCCTTTTTTCAGTATTGTTGGCCTTCTTCAAACAATGAGTGTAACAAGGACAAAAAGCTTGTTAGTGTTTTAAGAACAGATTCTAATTTTGGCAAAATTTTTTGACACGTGCGCGTTTGTTGTCAAATGTTAGTTGCGTTTAAAACATTTTCAAACTTTTGAAATAACTATCAAGATTAAGAAATATGGATTTTAATCCTTTTGAGAACAATCCGGATCTGTTTGAGGAATTGAAATTAGATTTAACGTCTGTGTTAAATGATGATCGTTCGACTATTTCAGAAAGTCAAATTGAGGTATATTGAACGTAATTAATAGTAATAAATGAATTAAAAAATTATAAAAATTGGAAAAAAATTAATTAGTGGTAAATTAAATGCTTACAAAATGAATGTAAAATGACGATGTTTGTTATGTAATAAAATAATAATATATTATTTCATTTTTTAGCAAACAATGTCGAAAACAATAAAATGGATCAGTACAGCACCAAAGTCGGTTGTTCTTAGAATAAATACCCTCTTAACTGATCAAGAATCAGTTTTGTCCCAATTAAAGAAATCACTAATGACAGCAAAAGTATATCTAAACTATTTCAAACATTTTTCAAAATATAAAAATTATTCTATATTATTTTCTATTGTGTTTTTCAGTTTAGTTTACAAAATCAGCCAGAAATATTGACATTTGCTGAAATACCAGAAATGATTTATATTAAAAGTTGGAGCGAAGAATTGCCATTAGATTTAAACCGGTATGAAGAGGAAATAATTGTAGATCTTGCATGTGGAGCTGCAGTGCTTAGAGGAGCTAATGTTTATGCTGTAGGAGTGATTGGATATCCACACGGTAATTTAGTTACACAAAAATAGAAAAAATAACTTTTTACTATTAAAATAAAAAAACCTCGTTGTTTATTTGTACTTCATATATGCAATATACATACAGTGATATACGAAAGTAGTAATATTTGGAATATTCAAAAATAAAATAGGTGAAGAAAATAATTGATTTTGTAAATGTTTGCACGTTAGTTGAAAAATTGTTTTTTATTTTTAACAAATAATAGAACTAATTACTAATAGGACTCGAAAAACTTGTTTTCCATATATTTACAGACACAAAACCAGACTCTACAGTGAGTATTTATGCAGCGCCTACAAATTGTTGTAAGAAAGGATGCACTCAAGTGAAGTCAATCAAAAACAAAATATTCGTCGGAAATGGTATTGTCCGGCTGAGCAGAAGTGACATTTTTGTGAATCCTATTAAAAACCCGTAATAATTTGTCATTTCTATTTAACACAAAAACATTGAATTGTTACAATTAAAAAAGAACATTGACGTTTTCTTAGTGGCATTGATACTCTGACAGGCAAAGTGGCGGTCGAACTGATTTCCACCCCTTCGCGCGTACCACAGATAAGTGATAAAACATTTCCAAAAGGTCATTGCTTGCTTCAAAATTTGCCTTCGATTATTTGTTCTCGAATTTTGGATCCTCAAAAGAAGGAAACTGTTTTGGATATGTGTGCCGCGCCCGGACACAAAACATCTCATCTTGCACAATTAATGCAAAATACAGTAAGCATCAAATTATATAAACAAATGGTATTCAATACAAAAATTTACATTATTTCAAGTAATAAAGGGGGTGAAAAATGATTGATGGAAAGAAGCATTGACATTTTTAAATTAATTTCTCTTAATTTCAGGGAACAATTATAGCGCTGGACAAAAACAATTCCAAAGTAATCAAGTCTCTAGAACCGCATTTGAAAGATTTTTATGTTACAAATGTTCGAACCAAACGTGTTGATTCTCGGTCGATCATAAGTGATGATGAATCATTATCAGTTTCAAGTGGACCACCGTTTTCAAGAGAATCTTTTGATCGAATATTATTGGATGGTCCTTGTAGTGGCTTAGGACAAAGGCCAAGGTTTCGTGTTGAAATGAGCGCACGGGAATTGCGCTCATTTCCTAATTTGCAGAGTCATTTATTTGATACTGTAAGTTTATACAAATAGTGGTAAATTAAAAAATTGAATTAAAATTAAAAATTAAATAAAAAAGTTCATACAAAATAGCAACAAAAAAACGAAAAACAATGATGATTTTCATCTTCCTTGCAGGCTGTTGGACTTTTGAAATGTGGTGGTATTTTGGTGTACAGCACATGTACAATAACTGTAGCTGAAAATGAAAAAATTGTAGCGCGGGCGTTGCAAAAGTACCCCGAATTACATCTGGTACCCATCAGAAAACAATTTGACGACCTCAATTTGCCTTGTAATATATCTCCAGGTTATTTAGTTGAAGGATTGACACTTGAACAGTCTTCAAATCTCTGCCGGTTTGATTGCCACAGTGATAGCATCGGTTTTTTCATAGCCTGTTTCAAAAAAGACGACAAGATAAATAAAACTGAAACAGTCTAGTGACTGTGTTTATCATAACTTCATAACAATTTCTTTATTGTTTTCATTCAAGTGGCGATATCAATTTATATACATCCATCTTTTATTCACAATTGTTTGTTTCAGAGAATTGTTGTGTTTATGAATTATGTACATAAAGTTTGTACAGCTTTTGATTGTAAGACAATTTCAACAATGTAGAAAAACATTATTGCAAGTAGCAGTCTTAAGTAAAAATTATATCGACATTTATTTTTGTTTTGTTTTCTTTTGTTCCATGCCTTGAAAAATAAGTATGTACATGTTTGTGAGATCACTCGAATAAGTGAATTTGTATTCGACCAGTGAAATATTTTAATACTTAAAAACACAGGATTAGGAGTGCGGAAATGTTCCTCATAATCCCTTTTTTACAGGAGACAATCCTCGAAGTACACAGGTCGCAAATATTGTCGCAAAAAATAAAATGTTCCAATCCTGATAAAGTTTTTGCAAGTTTTTGTCAGTTTTTAATATGAAAATCAATCGACGGGAAACTGCAAATTTATACCGAAAGAATTTGAACAAATTTCGGTAATGAAAATAACAGCACGGCAAGTTCCATTCAGAGCAGATGCTGCATCGTACTAAATACTGTACCAATATGCCTGCGCGCACCTGTGTACTTTAAGGACTAATACTTAAGCAATAAAAATTAAGTTATCATACGATTTTGTATATCGACATCAAGGATATAAATAAAAAAGTCATTCTTACATCTAGAGTAAACACTTTGGCTTCGTTGCTATCACAAAAATATATCCATACGATTTCTGAATAAATTAAATCTTACAACTAATCAAGTCGCTCAATTGTTTATACAGTCTTGAATTTTGAGATTCTGAGACTGGAGGTAAAATTCTCTTAATCCTTCATATCTGAGCGACGAAGAAAAACTTAATCTTTAATTTCTTTACACAGCCTTGACCCTTTTCTTCGTCACTCTTGTACAAATTTGTACAGTATCTTTACAGTAAATGTAGAAATAATTTGTTAAAAAATTAATAAATAAAGACATACAAATTGTGTACAAAGTTTCAAACATACGTCTCACTGGTCTTACCCAGAATTGTGATTGTATTTTTTTCGTGAATTAAAAGAGGAAATTTGGATTGCTTGTCAGTTTTTACAATTGGATTTTGTTCCGTTAAAAATATATTAACGTTGTTCTCGCAATTGATACTTAGGTCATTGTAAATGTTGGTATTGTATTTGATTGAGCTTGTTGTTGCAAACGTACACGAGGTTGACGAACCTGCAACAAATTGTTTTATTAGTCATCAATTTTTTACAACATTTAATTATCATTTAATTTAACCCAGGCTATAAAAAACATATATGCCTAGATAAAAATATAAGCTTATAAATGGCTTCATGTATATGACATACGACAACATATTCATATTTGTCGTCATTCCTAAACAGGCATATATATCTGTGGCTTTCGATAAAAACTAGTCAAATGCTTTTTTTATTCTTGAATTTTAGTGTGTAATTATAATTTTTTAAATTTACTTTTTGATTATGTGAAAGAAGTTTTTCACGTGGATAATTCACGAATGTTAAATTTATACGAAATTTTACTAAATTTTAACAAAAATTCGGGCACGAAAAAAATTATTAATTAATGACTTAAAAAATAACTATTAATACCATTTATTATTATTAATTAGTAGTAACGCTTGCATTACACTTTTTGATCACACAACGCCAAACATTTTCTCCCTATACTGTATTACGAATAAATCAATATTTTTATTCATTTACAAAAATGCAATCCTTTCCTTTATTTGTTAAAGCACGCGCAATATGCATTTTTGTAACAAATCTTGGTTTTCGCATCATTGTCTACTTCAGTGAGGATATCGTGATTTTATGTTTCGAAACTTGGAGTTTTTGATGTAAGACCTACTTCTTTTTGACGGCTTGTGTTATTGCCGCTACAATAACTCGAAAACATTTCCATACAAAATATCAAAAAAATTAATTAAAGGTTATTTCATAATTGTCAACAAATGGCTGAAATTTCAGAGCAATTAATTTTATTTTGAATATTTTATGACAAAGTGTCATTTTTATGACAAAAAAGGTTTCTATTTCGCAACTGATCCAGAGTTCTAAAAGGGTTGGTTACCCAATTTTCTTTCGGCTCAATTCGGCCCATCAGGAAGATCCCACCACGAAGAGGTTTGAAGTCAGATGTTTAGTTCAGTAGAGGCCAAGGAGATCTTAAATTTGTGACACAAAAATAGGACTAACATTGTATGGTGCATCACTGAACATTGCGCTTCAATATATATGCATCATGTAACACTATATATATTGGTATATATGGGTCATATATGTTTCTTTGGCCTGGGTATATAACAAAAATGATCTAAAGTAAAATCAAAGATATCACCTGATTTTGCAGAACTGCTTTTGAGAGTGATTTGAGTCGGTGTGGATGACGTCATCCTCGAATTGCGAATGGGAGTATTGCCGGACGAATTATCAACGTTGCGTCTGCAACACAATTTTTGGAATCCATCGCGAAACTTGGTGGACATTATATTGTATAGGATCGGATTGACAGCGGAATTGAAGTAGACCAAGAATCGGCAAACATAGAGGACGAGATAAAAGTTGATAATTCCCAAGTTCCTGAGGGAGTCTTCAGAGGTGAAAAAAATGATCCAGATGACGAGGATGCGAAACGGCAACAGGCAACAGAAAAATGAAACGACGACTGTACCGAGCATCAGAACCACTTGGCGTCGATATTTGACCAAATTGCTCTCGGGGTCCCGGCTGATTATTGGGTTCGCTATTAAGTGTCTCGTAATCGTAGTGTAAAGCGCAGTTAGAATAAGGAATGGTATTGTAAAAAATACTATATTTATTCCAACATGATATATTAGCTTCCATTTTGCGTCTACTTCCATTACACACTCGGCAATCACAATCTCGTCTGGGCCTTCCACAATCGTCTCCTCGTACGCTGGCATTAATAAGATTGGGCTGTGAAAAATTTTAATAAATTTGAAAATCTACAATTTCTTCGAAGAACAAAATAATATTTATTAATGTCAGTATGATCTACGTAAAAACCATTTTTCTCATAAACGCATGCATATTTAAGAATAACAAAAAAATTAAACAAAAATTCAAACGAAATACTGAAATAGAAAGCAAAAACAAAAAATGAAACACAAAACTGAAACAAAAAGTTAAATAGAAAACAAAATTAAAAAAAACGAAACATCCGAATTTGAAAATACAATGTATTCTTAAAGAATCTTTCCTGTGCAAAAAATGCCTTGATTTTGGGAGATTTGAATAAAATGCAAACCTTGTTTTACTTGTCGATAAACTAGAGATATTTTTAAAATTCTTTATTTGTTTGTCCATATGTAATTGTCTGTCCATAGATACTCACAGTTTGATAAACGGTTGAAAAAAATTGTGCTTTGTTTTTATTATTTTTTTTTTTTTTTATAAAAAATTGTCACGCTGTTCACTGTTAATGCACCTGGAGACTCTACTATTGATGGTCGTTTTAAAAGTGCCCCGCTCGATATTGCGCTTCTTTTTGATTCGGCACAATTTGAAGAAACCGATTCGAAATTTGCTGCTCATCAAGTTATAGAGAATCGGATTGACGGCGCTGTTAAGGTAAAACATGATTCTGCTAAAGTACAAGATATTGTAGTAGAGATAGTTGTCGATGGACTCGATATACTCGGCCGGCGCTACGACAATGTAAAACGTAAGTAACTTGAACGGCGAGAGACATATAAAGAAGCTGAAGACAACAGTTAGAAGCATCAGGATGACTTGTCGTCGCGCGCGGATGTGATATGATTCGGTCCTGTCCACCGCGCTCGACGAGTCGTGGATCAGGTGGCGCACGATTATGGTGTAAAGCCATATGAGTATTATCAACGGCACAAAGAAAAACAATACGACCAGGCCGATGAAAAAGCCAATTGTCGCTGCGCTATTCGCTTGCATCAGACACACGGCTATTTCGCTTTCCTCTCTCCCGGAACTCGCTGCATCTAAGCTTCTATTTAGCGGTACTTCCAAGTAGTCGGATATCCAAATCATCGGACTGCAATTCAATCAACGAGTCAATATTTTTTTTTCACTTACTGCATTTTCAATTGGTTTATGTATTCAAAACCAATCTAGTAGTTCTTTCAACCGTATAAAAAACAAACATTTAAGTTTGCGAAAAATAAAAATCGGTGGTTTGAAAGAAGAACAACACTTTCGAACATTTCTTATGCAAAATATTCATTAGACATTTTTAGAACAAACGTTCTTCTTCCGAATCACTGAAATGAACCATTGTAAACAAAACATGTGTAAAATTGAAAATATGTTTTTTTTGTTCAATTTTTCCACGGTATCTGTGTTTGTTTTGGTTAACGAAACAACAAAAATAAAAACATGATTTTTGACAATTATAAAAAGCGAACAAAACAATGTAAAAAAAGCGTATAAACTAAAATGATATAACGTTGCACCGGAAGAATTTTTCATCGTTTGATTAATTCACGCCGAATGAACGTACAATAAATTTATAAATGAAAATTTCATCATACAATTGATTGAGTTTATCGATTCATTGCACAAGTTGAAACGGCTAAAATAATATGTTCAATATCAACTAAATAAAACATGTAAAAAAAAATTAAAACCTTTTTGGAAAATGCTTATTATTTTTTCTATAATATATATGTGTTTTGTAGAAATTAACAAAATTCAAAAAACTTTTATAAACTTTTAAAGAAAATTTAACATTTCTAAGAAGTTCGAAATGTTTTATGCAAAAAAAAGAGAAAAGACAGTTTAGAATTTTTTTGACCAATCGAAATGAAAATTTTACATTTGTAAAAAAATGAACAAACTAATGCAAACGAAGTATACCAACTAAAATAAAAAGATCAAAATTCTCTAAATAATAAAAATATTTTGTTTACTTATTTCCATGGTCCATTTTTATTCAATCAACAATAAACAGAAATATTTTAATCATGTTTTTCTTTATTTTTAAACAAAAACGATTGACTTGAAACGAAAATGACTGAATTGATGCTCTTAAAATATTGAATGTTTAAATATTTCCATCTCAGTTTCCATAGACTGTATTTGATTTTTTTATATCCGTGAATGTCGTATAATTTTAAAAACTATTTGGTTTTGACTTTCAATTTCAACCAATTAAAAATGCTAATACTCACTTGTTTAGCCAAATTTGATTTTGATGGATTTTGCCAAAAACATTTAGAAGTAAGCAAAGAGAAGCATTTCCCTTGAAAAAAAAAAGTTGAAAAACATTTGTTTTTAAAATATACATAGCAAAGTTGTAGGATTTGTTTGAAGAATAAAAAAGAGGTGTTGAAGATTGTTAGTGTTTGTTGTCTAACTGTAAAAAAAAGCGGTCTCAATTATATTCATGTGAAACGCGTGTCGAATTTCGAGCGACGCGACGCGTCGCACGATGAGTTACAATTGGTATCGTAAATGCGGATCACACACTCTACGTGTCATTAGAATCTGTTCAGCTCGTTTGACTATGTAATTATACAGCATTGTGATGAAATGTCGTTCCCGGCATAAGATTTTCCTAATTGTCATGCTTGCAGTGATTCATCCGATGGTTAACGACTTTTCATTTTGTCTTCACTGTATTAAGATGGTGCTAATCTTGCGCGACCTACGCTCACCCACGCTTCCACCATGGTTATAATATCCCACGAAACAATTTTCAGATTAATTGTATCCGATAACTAAAAAAAAAAAAATTATTCATTGGACAAAAAAAAGCATCCATCGTATGAATATTTATCGGGAGGCTTATCTGCGGAGGAGCTAATTTTCTGAAAATTAATAACGACTCATTAAGTTGGAAAAAATAATGTATTGTTCTCATTCGCGCGCTTTTGTTTTACAAGATGTGCATATTTAAATTCGCAATACCGTACACCAAATAACGAAAAATTCCCATCTCATACCGCGACAAGTACGTGCGTTTCGTTTTGCAGCTCAACTATTTCTGCATTTTGTCCTGCCTTGGTCTCTCTTTTTCACTTTTGTAGACTTTTCGTATTCGTACACGATTCAACCACTTTTCTTATCTACTCGCCCTCACGTCGGGCATTTTAATGCCCCAACTTAAAATTGTTCTAAATATTGACAACGTGACAAAAAGTTGAACAAATTGTAATCATTGTCTTTTCAGTTCAACGCCGTTATCTTTTAATATTCTGATTTTGTTCTAAAACTAATAAAACTTTAAAAATAATAAATTAATAAAAATTAAATATAAAAGTTATTGGAATGTTGTAGGAATGATGTTTGAAAACACATTAGTTAGAATAATTTACTTATTTTCATTTGGGAAAACGTATAAGATATAAATAAAACTTAAATTTATTTCCTACTATCGTGACAGTTAAGAGACACATCGCAGTACATTGCTCTGTACGGTTCCAAATGTTGGATATTATTCTTGTAACGTTTCTCTTTTTCTTCAGTGCAAATTAAAATCAAAAACTATTTCTCGTCAAATTAGCTCAATCTTATTTTATCGAAAAATGTAATACAAATGATATCGTCTCAATTCATTTATTTCGACAATTTTCATTTCTACTTATCATTTCATTTTCATGTGTTTTTACCAATTTTAAATTTTTTTTATCAATTTATAATTCGCCTACATGTTAATGTACACTTTGAACGAGTAGCACTTATAGCGAAATGTAAAAAAATTCCAACGACAAGCTAGCATGCAACAATGAAATTGAAAAAAAGCATGACTAAAGATGGAAAAATTAAAAAAAAGTTGATTTCATTTTTCATAACAAATATTTTCATTTTTTTTTCATCTTGCACTGCGTTTTTTTTAATTGGAATGCGAAATTATTAAGAACATTTATTTCAGACAGAGAGAAGTTAATCGGCAAGAAAGTTTTTGCACTGACAAAGAAACTGCTTTTATGTATATTTTTTTACACGTTACCTAGTGCAAAGGGCCGCAGCTATCCAGGCCATCACGCAGATGAAAAATGCCCTCGCTTTGGTGCAGACGTAACTGGAAAATTTAAATGAGTTTTTTTTCGTAATTTTGGTTGTTTTTTCGTCATCGTGTAAAATTAATTTAATTCGATTAATATGATGGGCCAAGAATTGAGTGTTTTTGTTCAACTTGGAATTACGAAAGGACATTATTTTGCCAAATATCGATGTTATGTAGGACAGAGAAGCAGAAGTTTATAATAACACGCTTCACTTAACTTGTCGGTGCAGAAGTACCGAAAAGATAAATTCAAGACTGTAGGAATATGAGATTTCAGCAATATTTTTTACGACAAAAAATTTTCTAAACAAATTATCTGAACTAAACTTATTTAAATAATTCAGTGTAATTTTTTTTTCAATATATTGTAATTGTTTCTAATATTTTCTTGTTTAATTTCACTTTTTTTCTAATTGAACATTTGTTTAAATTTTATTTCACATAGAAAAGAAATTACTCTTATCATTATAGTAATGCGGAACAATGTCAAGTATCAAATAATGTCCTTTGATAGATACGGACTGAAGGGAATTAACAAATAATCATGGCATGAAAACCGTAACAAGTTTTGGATGGGTTACGATTTCGGTAATCGGTCCGGTTACCGACCCACAACTGATCAATGTAAATGTAAAAAAATGGTAAATTTTTTACTTCGAATATAAAATTTCTCTTACGGTAGAGTAAAAGAGATGAAAACTAATTACTCTCTCTTTAACTTCATAAATAAATAAATAAATAAAAAATAAATAGTCTGTTAATGTAATTCGAAAAGTATGTTTTGACGTAAAAAGTATATCAGTCTGATTTTTTTATAATTATAATAATTGCATTGTTAAAACGAAAAAAAAACACAAATAATAAATGATCAAACACAAATGATCAAATACAAAATAACCAAATGTATACAAACTTTACTCAATTTTTATTACAAACTAAAACTGAACTAAAAATAACCGAACATCAAACAATTTTGGATTCGCAATATTGATCTTTAAAAAATATTCGAAAAATTTGAAAAAATGAATATTATTTCGAAAAATTCTCGCATTAAAGTATTCTAATATAATTTGTTCGCTTTTTTCAAGCAATTTTCTTTTCATTGTGTTTTGCCACTTTTTCTGCCGAGTGGGCACCCTGTTAAAGTAAGAAGGTGAAGGAAGGAAGTGTTCTCTAGGCATATTTAATGCAAACGAAACTATATTCTATAGAGTGGTAAACTTTCCTTTGATGACTTCATCCAAAGTATCTTATTTTAAGAATGACTTAGCTCGATTGATATAATCAACAATTATATACGGTTGCAAAAAACATATATGTTGATCGATCCAGTTCATTTTCCCATGTAGTTATAAACCCGGCGAGAAGAAATTTCAAACAACTCGAAAATATGGATTGATGCATATATGCAACAAGTTGTAATGCGCAATTCACTATTGCATTTAGTTGGTGAAAGAAGAAACGCCAAGTCGAAAAGCTGTTTTTAGAATTTTTTTCGTTCCGGTATTTGCACTAGTTCATCAATATAATTGCAATCAATTTTATTTCTTCTTACTTGTTATAATTTTAGACATCAAAGATGAATTGAAATGCAAGTCAAAATTCAGATGCCATTACAAGTAGCTCCAAGTTAAATGACGATAAAAACATAAGATGAGCGAAACCGAAGCACTGCTTTCACAAGGCAATATGATAAACCTGCATAACGTACTTCTTAAATGAAGTTCGAAGATTGAAACAAAAAATTAAATGATTTTTAAAATGACTATAAACATTTTGGAAAGAAATTTGAAACGAAATTGATGGAGACAATAAATAATAATCCGAAAGTGGTAAGCATTTTGGAAGTGAAATAAAGTTCTGGTCGGCCACGTCTATCTAGACTACTGGAGACGATATTCGACATCGCGATCTATTGAAGTGGAGTCGACGATAGAAAAAGAAGCTATTTGATCGGAAGCTGCAAAACTTTGAGTGATTTGCAATTTAAACTATGATAAGATGGTTATAATTTGAGTCCAAGCGCTGCATTTGTGTGACTCATCTAAAAGAGATCCAACGCTACAAAACGTTATAAAGACACGTGAAAACTGTTCCACTTAAATTGACACTCGAACTCTTTAAAGTGAAGAAAAGACCGTGTCTTTTGTATTACGTCATGTAGGGCACTGGAATTTTGTAACTGGAATTTCAGGAACTGAAATTTCGTTTCTTGGACCATATGTCGGTTTTTTTTATCTCAAAAACATAAAGTATGGATACCGCTTGAAATAACGGCTGCCGACAAAATGCAATTTCAATATTCATATGGACTACAGGATAACTTAATTAACTTGAGTAGTAAGTTGAAAGTGTTATTTTCCGTTTTCATTAAATTTACATAAAAGTGTAAGAAATAATATTTTTAAAATTACTATTGCGTACAAATACTAATCTTAGGGTATATAAAATATCAAAATGCGACGACAGATACATAGAAAGAGACGATAGATGAGGTTGGAACATTTGGTATATGAGGGTTTGTTTTTAATAATTTTTTATAATAATTATATAATAATATTATGAAATTTGTTTTTAGCATCTCTATTTGAACAAAATAACTAACTTATTTAGTAAGTTATTTTTTAATTAAAATTTTTTTCAGTTATTCTGTCATTATGTCTAGTTTTTTCATGAAATATGGTTTGTTTTTACTGTGACAGTTGATCAGTAACATTCATGCTTTTTTATTTATATAATTTATTGTTAATTTTAATTTATCAAATTTCATTATAATAATTATTTCATTAAAAATGTTTTCTTGTCTTATATTTATTACACTGAAAAAAAATCTTTTTAAAAAACTGATATAACAATTTTCGACAATTGGCAAACCTTAGCTTCTTTAATCATAATTTTCAACTAAAATTTTGTTCGAATTTTAATTTTTAAGATTTTCTATGATTTTAGTGATTGTACATTTTGTTACATATTATTTTTCTTGAAAATTTTCTTCCTCACTTTTCGGCAGTAATTAAATTATAATAATTATTATTATATTATTATAAATGTATTATAAAAACTGGGAATTTAAAGTTAAAAAATCTACAATTTCCTATTGTAATATACATACAGTTTTATGCAATGATTGCAGGAGATTCGTAAGAAAAAACGAAGATGGAAGTTCCGCTATGGCACAGCTTGTCTACTGCGCTTTCTCACGACAGTAACGTCAACGAATTGCTTCAAATGGATATTTTTGAACCCTTGTGTAAACTGGAAGACGTCTCCTATATTGTAACTAACGCATAATTTAACTAATTTAACTAACTAACGTAATTTATTTTAACATTTTTTTAAATAGGGGAAGAGGTCTGAGAAATGAGAAGTAATCTCCAAGGGAGTGACTTTGTAACATCGAGGAACATGAAGGAATGAAAGACACAATGGGTATGAAAAACCATTTTTGTTATTTACTTATTGGTTTTTATTAAAAATGTGTTAATGGCGAACTTGAAAGTTTTTTTTTAATTTGTTTTTGTTACTCACTCCTTCATTTACTTTGCATGGTTTTTTCACTACTCCCCTCTTTTCTCTCTTGATATTGCTGCACTTGTGTTTACATTGTGTTGCTTCATCTTTTTTTTTGTTTCATCTTTAATTCTGTGGTATGTTTTCATTTCAGTTTTATTAATCTTTGTATTTGTTATGTTGTAATGGTATTGTAAGAAGCATAAGTTCTGTTTTTTATTTACATTAAATACTTCGTGACGCATGTGATATCATTGGGCCAAGAGATCCTTAACTGCAAGAGAGAGGTCCAACGAATCGGTAAATACCATATATTAATAAGCGTACATGGAAAAAATTATATTTCAAGACGTTTTAATTTTTACAATAACATGTAATAAATTTGTACAATTTTATTTTAAACTTTCTCTGTAAATTCAAATAAGTGAAGCTCACTTGGAAAAAGTGAATATACATGTACAATAAGTCCAGAGTCTTCCGCCAATTGCAAAAAGTGAAAATTTTCACTTATTTTGAATCAAAATTGGAATTTTAATTTTTTGCAATTGGTGGAAGGCTCTGGACTTATTCGAATTTAGAGAGTTGATATTAATTCAAGTCTGCCCTGGTTTTACTTTTTTAATATTAATAATTAATTTTAATAATAATAGTGAAGTTTGATATTCATTTCTCTCCACGTTAGAAATTGAAATAGTAACCGGTTTAACATTTTAGCAGGTAACAGTTATGGTTGCGGTTTTCATGCCTTGCAAAAAATTTGCAAAATTCAAAGAGATTTGATATTTTGATAGAAGGGAATTTTTGATCAAAGAAAAATGGGAATAATAATGAATATATGTAAGGACGAAATTAACAAAAAAATTAAATGACTATCAAAGTTATTATTTTATATGAAAAATCTGCTGAAATTGATTTCGTCATTAAACCTTACCCGGCTCGCAGAGGCTCGCAGATGGCATAGTATCGTTCGAAACTGATGGCCAATATTGTTAGAACTGAAGCATGCGCTACTGTCAATTCGACAAATGGAACAATTATACCTGCAGAATTCAAGTTATTGATTAATTTCAAAGTTAATTGAATTATTAATGTATATTTAAAGGTCATATTCTAATTACATGAATTTTCATGTGAAAATTATTTATACAGCTATTTTTTGAAAATAACTTCTGAAAGTTAATTTTTTTTTCAGTTTGTTTATTTTAATTTTATCTGAAATATTTCATTTCAGAACATACTTATGGGAGTGTCTATTTGCCTACACCCGTCCCTTGTCCCCCGTTCTCCGTACACCCGTCATTTATACACTCCTGTTTGGTGTAGAATAATGTACGAGTGCGGAAAATAGGTGTTTTCAGTACACAAGTACATGAATGTAGCAATGCATTCGTTTACCACACGGAGGTTGACGTGTACATGAGGCATTATCTCATAATAACATACTATTAAATAATTTTAAATTATTTTTTATAGGCATCACCATTTCATCTGTTTCCAATTCTGGTTCATGTGAATTAATATAAGAAATGTCTACGAACACTTTTCCGCTTATAAAAACAACACGTTGCACTTGTAAGCTGAAAACGTAAATTTTCCGCCAAGCGCCAAGTTTTTATTGAATGTTTTTTTTTTTTTTTTTTTTTTTTTCAACCATCATTAAAATTATAATTCGAGTTGCAGTTGTCGCTGGATTATGAAATTAATTCAAACTCATGTTGATTCAAGTGACACATCGTTCTTTGACATATCACACAGTAGGACGAAACACCCGGTGAAATGAAATTCCACGGCTCCCTAGATGACTATAATTTACAGATTTAGTTACATCGAAATAGCCACTTAAACAAACATATTCCTCCAAATGCTGCGAGGGGTTTGTTACCCTCAATAATAATGGTGTTTCGAAAATTATTATCATCTTGATGACGATACGAGGATAATAAAATTTTATTTCAGATCAATACTCTCCCTTTTTTTATTTATTTTTATTTTATTGAACTTGAAAAAAGATCATTTTGCTGTCAAACAATCGCGTCGCTGATATATTTTTAATGTAAAAGAGGTTTTTTTAAAACAAATATTGCTATATAAATATATTTTATTTTTATTTTTTACATATTGTTTACAAATTGTATAATTTAGCATCAAAATTGTTGGTGAAAATAGATTTCATAGCATTGACTCATTATGTTTGTAAACAAAGGGTGTTCGCAAATTAAGACGTTCAATTATAATTTGTTAACAAATATTTTTAGTACAACTATATTTTGTTTCATAAAAACCAATAGTATGACCTAGATTCGTATATGTAAACAAAGGGGTGATGTGAAAAGTAGCGACCTTCAAGTATATTTTTCGGTATCTTGTTTACAAATATTTTCAGAACAAAGTTATTGTAATTTTTTTTTCATTAATACATTTTTGGTATATGAAGACAATTGTAATGACTTTAGCTCATGTTCGTAAATTTGGTGAAATCAAGTATCTTTCAAATAATGTTCTTCAAATATACTTTTAAAAATTATTAATGTAAACAAAATAATGTAATTTTATGTAAACAAATAAGGTTGATGCTCCCCTTACTGAATACATTTTGTCCGTATAAATCTATTCAAATCGGAAATATTGTCCGCAGAATATTGTGCGGAGATTTGAAAGAAAGAAAGAAAAATCGAGATGTAAGTGAAAGAAAAAATGTGCACTATAGTAATACCCCCCGTCTCGAATTACCGCTGCTCTTAGCCCATACTTCGTCTAAGCATTTATTGCGGTAGCTTAGGGTAACTTCTATCCAGCTTTATTCAATTACTTTTAACCTTTATATGTAGCAAAAAAGTAAATAAAAATAAGAAATACGGTTTATCACGCGTTTGATTATTTTTTGTTTGTTTGTTTGTTCCTCAAACATTTTTATCTGAAAATTGTTTCCAAATATTTGTGTGACTTCCGGTAAAAACCAGACACTTTGATCAAAATGTTGTTTATTTTATTCATTTTATTTATTTATATATATATATTTTTTTTATTTTGGTTGCTACATGAAAAAATGATTCCACAACACTTTGTGTTTGTAAAATGAAAATGAAAAATAATGTCAGCAGGGACATTTCAATTTTAAACCGTTCAATGTCCAATATCTGAAAACCGTTTGTCTGGTAATTAGCCACATTATTTTATTTTATTTAAGGTTTTTTTTTAAAAAGTAATTAAAAAATAAACCACAGTGAAAGTTAAAAAGTTGTCAAATTTTGTTTAAAAAATAATAATTTTTTACAATTAATAGGTGCACTAAGTTGAAAAAATTTTGTTTCAAAACAAATGTTAAGTTAATTTCAGTATCGTTTTGATTAGTTTTTTTGTTTTGGCTCGAACTAAATGGACTGCGATTGTTTGCCGTTTACGATGGATTATCCATACTTTTTATAAAAATAATACGGGCGCTTATAAGCGCTCGAGTTGTTATTATTGGTTGTGGTATTTTTCATAATCAATAACATTGATAGCTCGTAATGAAAACATTATTATTAAACAAAGATTTTCTTATTTTTTACCACTATTTCTATGCAACATCCTTAAATATAATTTTTCAAAGATTGAATTTTGTATTTTAGTTCAATGAGTTTAATTTGGTATCGCGGTGGCCAATCGTCTAAAAAACTTTCGTTTAGAAAACTTTTATGTCAAAATTGTACTTGAAACAATTTTTGTTGGCAAAAGAAAACAAATAAGTAGAAAGAACTTCGAACATATGATACGAGGGCTCTTTTCTCGTGGATTCGATGATTCTTCGATAAGGTCTTTTGAGATCGTTAATTTTCAAACTTTAACGCTGGTGAAAAATTTGTTACGCCTCACACGCTCGAGTTTTCCCACGGGCTGAACTTTGCTAACGTGTTAAACGAATTGTTGACGTGTCACCTGAATAACAGTGTATCCCATTATATAAAAAATTCCATCAAAAACCATTGGATCTTGTTAACTTACAAACAATTTACCAAAAAAATGTATATGAAAAAAAAAAAAACGTAGAATAAAATAAAGAAACACAGAAAAGATTTTTAAAATAATGTTCGAGAAAGTTTTAAAATAATATTTTACAAACTGATAAGAATAACATAAACAAAACGATAGCAGAATGTTATTACGAGTTGATGATTTTTACTTTTAACGGAGATTATTTATTGAAAGAAAATATCGGATTGATTTGCTTAGGAAACACATTCAATATGAACGGATGTTTTCGGCGGTAAATGTGATGGTCGATAACAAACCTTGCGGCGAAAGAATTTACGTTGACAATCATTGAAACTTAAAGTCGCCAAGTTGAATTTTTGCAGAAAATACGACACCGACCCAGAAAGAATTTCGATTGTTCACTATTTTTGTTTTCGTTTTTATTTTACAATTTCATTTATTAATTGAGATAAAAAAATATTTAAATTATTTTTAATTGAAATTAATGTAACTTAATGAATTCACTTATTTATAGTGACAAACTCACACTCTTCACAGAAGTTATATGATCGTATATAACGATTTCACTTTTTTTAGTGATTTTATTCGTATAAATTTTCAAAAAAATTAATTCAATTAGTTTACGAAGTTGTCACCCAAATAAGGGTGATCATAATCATGATCATTTGACTTAAATTATATATAAAATTGAGAAACTCAGCCGATTTTTTCTTGGTTTTATCAACTCGTATTTTTCATAATAATGTTGACAAAAATATTATTATTTGAAAGTTTTATTTAAAAGAATTTTTTAATATCAAAGTTTAAAATTGTTTTTGAAAACTGTTTTAAAAAGTGTTCCAAACTTTCTTTTCTAGCTCATTTAAATTCAGTCACCTAGGTGACATTTATCTAAAATTCTATTTAGATTGCACTTTTATTTTGTTATAAAGTAATAATTGTGTGCCGTAATATAAGTACTTCTTAAGAGGGATTATTATTTAAACATAATTATGTGAGTATAAACAATTTTCAGGTGAAGATTAAATTGTTTTATGGACGGAAGGATACGCAGTTAACCTATATAGATAATAAAAAAGTTCAGTATGTTCTATCGACTTTCGACTTCCGATTTATTCTTTGGACATTTTAAATTTGCACTTATGGACGTAGCATGTGATCATATCCTCCGAAAATATCCAAGAAAATTACTCTCCTTTCTAAATCAGCACAATTACAAAAAATGAATTAACGAATTATTTTCATTTTCATCTTTATCTTACGATGTCTTTTGTTCTTTCAACAATTTTGCTGTCAAGTTTTTTATCATGGTAATTTAAGGTCTTTCTTAGGCCAACTAATGCAGAAGTAAAAAAGTAGCGAAACCACAATTTACATTTAAAACTATTCTGATATTCGTCAATGTCTCCAGCAAAATGGTCGCTTCATAAAATGAGAACTCATTTCAATTTTTGATGAATGCTTATTTTCGTACAAAGTTATATTTGTAACAAATTCAAATTTGCTTGGCACGTAAAAAAGATTAAAAAAATGAGGAAAAGGAAATAAAATATTGAATATAATCACATCATTTTTCCAGAAATTCAGAATATATTTTCAAAATTATCTCGATTTTTGTTTGAAGTTCAAATTTTTCACAGTTTATTGAAGTTCATTAATTTTATTTCAATATTTTAACTTGTCTTGACTCAAAAAAATGTCTTATTTGTGCAAATTTTTTATGCGACAATAAAATGAACTCTCATAATGATTATTGTTATTGGTACCTGTCAAATGTTTCGTATCATGTTTGGTAATAGAGACAAAATTTTGACCGCGATATTATAACTCATACCTGATTATCTGGTGTGAATCGTTAAATAAATAATAGTGATATCAAGCTTGCACACTTTTATAGCATTTTGTGAATGTGCATAATATAGGCGTGGAAAATAATAAATGCAAATTCGCGCGGTTTGGAAAGTTACCTTACAGTACAAATGAGTACCAATTACAATAAATAAAAATGTTTCAAAAAAGAAAGGCAAAAAAGGATCTTGCTATAATTGTTATAACGACTTTGGCAAAGGTATAATATAAAAGCTCATCCACGTATCCTCTCTTTATCTCCAGAGCTATAACCGAACAATTGATTTTTATTATTGAGCGGCAAAAAAAGTACAACAAAATCAAACGTTTTGATTAAATTTTTATCTTTCAATTGTTTCAAGAATTTCAAGCCCGTTTATGAATTTGAGTTGGTATTTGATCACAGAGATTTTAATCAACAGCTTTTCAAGTGATTAATAAAGAATGATTTGTTTTAGCGAATATGAAATAATCAACCATCCTTGCAGCTATCATGCATACACCAAAAGTATTACATGTTCATGTATTACATCTGGGGTCCTTACTCTCTATCGGATATAATTCGATTTTAAATTTAACACCATGGGGTTTAATTTTATCACCGTTGTTAAATAATATAAATGGTGTTAAAACTTGTTTTAATATTCTTTTTATAGATAAAAACACGTTAATAAACTCCGTGGTATTAAATTTAAAATTAAAATATATCCGATAGAGAGTAGCACCCCTGTGGCTTTGACGAAAAATCAGTTAACTACCAGTTGAAAACATTAAAAAATAAAAATTTAAACATTTTTCAAACAAAATTAGAGTTCTGAATAATGTTAAAACATGTGTTCATCTTAATGTGTTCGTCTTATAGAAATAGATAAAAAAAACAACGTAAAATATGTTTTTAACTTAAATGTACAAAAAAAAGCACTTAACTGGTTTTTCCTCACAGGCACAGACATGTTTCATGATACTTGAGTAAGAATTCACCAAGTGGCCCCTGGAAAATTAAAATGCTCGGAAAGGAGGAAGAAATTGAAATCTGAAGGCGTCTTGATCGAACCGAGACAAAACCAAAGCTACACCGATATCCTGAGAGACATCCGTAGCAAGGTAATGCCCGAAGACGGCGGGTTTGGCGTCCACGCAATTCGCCAGACTAGAAAGAGAGCCGTACTCCTGGAGCTCCAGCAAGATACGACCGACGAAACCAGAAAGTCCTTCGGTGAGGCCCTGGAAAGAGCGATAGGCGAAGCTCTCTCAGTCAGAACGGTGGTCCCACGCGCCACTCTTGAGATTTGACCTGGACCTGGACTGCGCCATCATGGAATAGAATGTTGAGGAAGCCATCAAATGCGGGAAATCTTTCACACAAGGGCGAACACAAGAGCGTAGAAGCTGGCCATCATAGGGGTGGAAGACAAGGCGGCGTTACCCTTATATAAAATATATTCCGGCAATAATGATTATATTTTTATATATATTTTTTATAAATTCCATTATATGAATTTATAAAATAAAAAATATAATTTTTTATATAAAAAGCGACAATAATGAATATAAATTAAAATATATTTTAGTGAATATATTTTCGATCGTGAGGGATAAAGCTTCTGGAATGCAAACACCTTAAGGTCTTACCTAGCTTGGAAGAAAATCGTCATTTCGCGTTGCTTTAATACTTTACCAGTGCAAACACACGAATCCTTATTCGTGTGATTACGGCCAATCAGATGACGCCGTTGCTTGTATGCGTAAGTCACGTGGTCGTGACGCAGAGACAGACTGATAACCTTAGTATAGGCGCACTAAGTAAGACAATGTAAGTAAAGTAAGACAATGAAGAGTTTCTCTTTTTTTTCCTATTGATATGTCGGTCTAACACTCAATGGAGGGAGTTGCCTGCACCGGTAAAGTGTTAAGTGTTAAAGGCATTTGCACTTATTGGCTTTACACAAAGCTGTAGAGTACAAAGCCAATGGAGTAAGAATTTATTAAGTAGTCCTCTGAAAAACCAAAATTTTACAAAATCCGAATATTTTGTGAAATGGAAATTATATCCATGTTAAACTTTCCTTTAAAAACTTTAGAAAAATTTGTTTCAAACAAATTTTTTTTCTATTGTGTTATTTATTGCAAGTTAAATATCATTAACCTCAAAATTAATCTCTTCTTATCATTAGATACCTATATGCGCGCCTTGGCCAGCTCTCAACGCAAATTTATTTTAAAAGATTTGTTGTTATCCTTTTTTTATTTATTGCAAAAAAATTATTCAATACCAAATGCTTGCTTCTACAATTTAGTGGTTTTTCGTTTATTGAATTTATAAAATAATTTATATAATAAAATATAATAATAATGCTTGTGATCTTGTGATATCAATGTACGCGCACTAGCACTCTATCATTTCCCACCATATTCCATCATTTTATTTTCTTCTTTAAACAAATATTTCTGAAACTAAATTATTGTACATTTTTACACAAAAGTAAGTTAAAATATATTTTTTGTGAAAACAAATATAATTTGCATTGTAAAAACAATTGTTGTGACCTTGACTTGTGCGTATAAACGAAGAAGTTTAATGTAAACAAATGCGGTTACCTTCAATTAACAATCCGTAACGTTCACAATCCGTCCGATCCCGAAAATTGTGATTGATTTCTACGAGGAGATAAGAAAAGTCAGAGACGACATTGCGAATTGGTCGGACATGCTCCGGCGATGATTCACGGTTGCCGCGGAATGACAAATGGAATTTGTTCGCGACGCATGGCGACACCGAGTGAAATGTTGCTGTCTTTTTCAACACACCCAAATGGTTTTGATTCAAAAACGGAAAAACTTTTTCGGCAAATTTAAGATTAATCTCCTTTGATGATATTTTGCGCCGAGCTCAGAAAGAATCTTAGAGAATTCAGAAAATTCGCTTTTCCTCGAACGGAGATGATCGGCCAGATAATTTCAACACCTTATATGGCCGTGGAGAAACAAGCAAATTTATCACGTTATTTTTTGTCTCCTTTTTACATCTGAAATCTGAATGTATGCGTGAATAAATTTTTATACTAAAGGAAATTATTTATTTATGTTTCGTTACGAGTCAAATTAGAGCTCAGACTCTGGCCAATCAATTTGCACGGACATCTAACTTAATTTATAGTGACCCATATTGATAAAAGTGTCCCAAGTGAAAAACGAAGATTAACCACTGACCTATACCAGAAAATCGAAAAAAAAACAAATACGACATTCTATTTTATTTTATAGATTTTATAGATATACTGGAATTAAAGATTTTTTATGAAATAAACATTTTTTTCATTTTATTTTATTTCATTTATTATCAGATTATAACTAATTTAAAAATAAAAATTTAAAAAAATTTAAAAATGTCCCTCCCAGGAATAATTATTAATGATAATATTAGTCAGCGTTACAAAAACGATAATGTGTCATTCAAGTGGTGTCTGATCGTCGAAGTTAATCCTACTTCAATTTGTCCGCCATCTCTTGTAAGTGCGTCTTCATTCCCTTGGCAAAATTTAAGCGAATTAGACTTAATCCTGGACCGGTCATGATTAAACACAACTTGGAGTATTTCCAAGTAATATACTATTATGCATGCTCATATGTCTTTGTAATATGCACTTTAATTATGCCTGAAGTTATTCACCGTGACTCGTGTTTAATATTGTTAAACGCTACATTATTTTTGCCCTAAACATCAATCATACTTAAAAAAAGCTTATTTTCACTCAAAAAGTTCCAGTTCATTTCATTACCCAATTTCAAGTGTAAAAAAGAATCATATACTAACCCTTAAGATAGACGATTCCTGACTCCCATATAATCAAAACATCTGATGTTAAAATCAAAGTCTCAGAAAGTAATTTATTTTATACATAAATTTAAGTTATTAATTTTTAATGGCAAACGGAATAAGTTTACCTGTGTAAAACAATATATTTTATAAAACAAAATAAATTTTAAATATTTTTCAATTAGGAAAAAACAGTAAAAAGTGTTCACCACGAGGGGGTGCTCACTGTCTTATCAAGTGTACACATGACTTCAAATTTGAAGTCATTTGAAGTCTTTGAAGTACCTTTTTTGAAGTCTCGAAGTCTG
>JAPYZS010001393.1:0-16039 GCA_030522925.1 Trissolcus japonicus | reverse complement strand
ATTAACATGTTTATAAGATTCATTTTTATAAATGAAATCTTAAAACACCATAAAAACCCTACATACGATTTTCCAGAGGTTCAATATAAAAATTTGGATGAATTTCATGAAGTTTGAACCAAAAACTTTGAAAAGTCAAAGGAATAACAAGACAAGTCCACAAGTCGCCGGAAATAACAGGATAACTCAAAACAAAACAGATCATAAAATCTTCCCTTGACACGAAATTCGTTATTTCTGAAGTTCATTAGTTAGGAGTTTCCGGTTTTGTTATGAAACGAAAACATTTTTTGCTCTACAAATGACTCTGTATCGTCTTTGACAAATTAATCTTTAAAAAGTTTAAACGTTAATAACTCGAAAATCCAAAAAATGGACTTGTTATTTTCAGAAGCCACAGATTTGTTTGTTTTTAATAATACTTTGATTTGTATGTTGTATTTTTACTTATTGTCAAACATCAAAATTTATGTCACAAACGTGAAGCAGTGCACTGCATCGTTGCAAATGAAAATATGTTGTCACTCACGTGAAAAATGATGTCAGCGTGACAAATTGTGCGTCTCATCTTTCGCGATAAAATCGAAAATAAAAGAACGTGTGTCAGGATAAACATTTTTTAGGCTGTAAAAAAATATGCGGAAGCTTTATTGCGGGGTATTAGTCAGAGGTAAAACCCGACGCGATTACATCAAACATTTGACCGCTTTTTGCAGAGATAAAATTTTTAGGACATTCCAAAAATCTTGAAACATTCTGAATGAAACATAAAGATACATAATGTATGAACAGAAAACGATTTCGTGTACAACAAATGAATGATAAAATGACGTTCACAAGTTAACATGCACGATATACATTGGAATCGACGAATTATGATGATAATAACTGGTGAACAGTTATGATGAGTAGATGAAAACGCAATGTGTAAATATAAATGATAAGCGATGAGTAATTATATACTATATAGATGGACTGATAAAACTTGTCAGATAAAGTTCATGACAAACAAACAAACAAAATCGATCGATCGTGTGACGTCTAGATACAGGAGAACAAAAATTCAAAAGAAATGAAAATGAGTCATTTTCATATTTTTAAAAACGTGACAATTTTTTTATTTCTCACAGATAAGAAATTCTAAAAGTTACATTTTTACATTTTACATTTAGTGTAAAGTTTTATGAATGTTTGCAGATGTAAAATTTATCATTACGAAACATTATTATCCAAACATTTAATTAATCAGATAAAATTAAGACCAAAGTGTCTTAATTTTAGACATTCTACTATTTTTATAAATTAATTTCCAAATAAAAAGACGAAAATTAGTTTTTAATGTAAATTTAAAATTTTGGATAATAAATACAGATGAGTATTTTATTATCGAAATAAAAAATTTGTATTTCATATTCAAGACCCAATTATTTTAATTTAAGACTCTTGTTTCTGTTATGAATGACGTTTTAATAAAAAGGCCAAAATTATTTTGTGAATTTAAATTTCGGGTATTTTCTGGGCAATGAATAAAGGGGATAAACAACTGGGAGATAAAAAAACGAGAGGAGGAAACACATGTCTAGACTGATGTTCGGAGTCTATATTGGAAAAGCCGGTATTTGATGGTCGGCGCGCGCAATTCGTTTTCCACTCTCAAGCTGAATGAGCGTTTCACCGCGCAACGCAAAAACGTACTCCGTCCGTGCGTACACGGACAACATCAACTTCACCCGGACGCAAGATAAAACCCGGAGTCGTAACGTGGAATTGGCCGGCTTCGGTGCGCGATCCAGTCAGACACGGTAATTCGCCTTTCGTTTTTGCATTCAAATGTATCCCCGATCGATCATGGGTGTGACCTTTTTCTTGTGCGCGGTTCAGTTTTGCCCTGGAGCCTTTGTTTTGCTTCAGTGCAGACCCTCGGATTACAAATGTGCAACATGCAATAGTCAAAATACGCGCAGGATCTTGTGATATTTCCAAGTTCGTGACAATAAAAATTATATAATTGTTTATTATTTTGTGTTCCTCAGTTTTTGTGAACGTTCATTATTTTTCATATTTAAATTTTAACATTACTTTGTTTTATGTGAGAAATAATAATTATTATTGTTATTATTATAATTTTTTTTAAAGAGAAGCTGAACCGATTACGTAACGTCAGACACCAATTTGAATGCTGCAATTTTTTTGAGATAAAATTTTGTTGCGAGCAATATTGATCTGTGAAATTTTGGCAAACTGTTTTTGGCAAAAATGTTTAAGTGCAGCATAAAAAATGCAACTGATGGAACCTTTTGGCGGTGATAGAAAATTTATCTCGGAGATAAAAAAAAAACGAAAATCAAAGCCAAAAAGCGAAACATCGAATGCGACCACAACAAATGTACAGTAATCTCAGTAAAATAATGTTGTTTCGATTGAACGAAAATGTGCGAAATTTGAAGTTTGCGTCATCGATTGCAAATTCAAATTGAAATGCAACTTGGAGGAAAATTTGTTTGGCATGAAGTTTTAATGACTCTTTTTTTTTTGGTTCTGATTCATTATTATTTCTCGTTCTAAATTCGTTGTAACGTTAAATCGTTCGGTTTTCCTTAATCGATACATTTTGCATTTCAACATTTGTAATTTCGTTGCTATTATTATTTATTATCGGTAACAAGTAAAAAAAACATTATCATTCCTCGGCAAAGAGAATATTTTTAAAATCGTATCCATTTAGGCAAGTCATTAAAAACTATAAAACAAGAACAGGAGATAAGAAGTTTCACCGAAAAACCAGCACGAAATTCAAGGAAACTGTCAACGGCATATAATTGTATAGTTTTTTTTTTTCTGTTAATTCTTTCGTTTATCCTTGTCCTTAATTTAACCGATCGTGAGATACAAAAAATATTTAACGTCTTTTTAAGTTTTCTGTTTTAAAGCGAACCAACATGTTTCGTGTTTCTTTAAATATTTCAGTCTTATATTCTTGGTTGAAGCAAAAAATTTGAAGGATGCATAAAATCTTTATTTCTTCAGAGAAATAAATTTGTCAGAAAAAAAAGTGTATGAAAATATTTCACCTTTTTCTTTCGCACTCAGTTTTGTATGTCGATTACACTTTAAGGTGAATGGTGTTCCGTCTGATTAATGTCGACCTTGCATTTTATGTAAGAAATTGTGAAGTTGGAAGCGACCCTTGGGAAGTGACATGTCCGAGGGATCGAGATAACATTTGTCTGAATTTGTCAAGTTACAGTCCGTCCCAGTCCGTTATATAAAACGAAACAAAAGTATCCAAACTGAAGAACTTGTTCATCCGATTAGATAGTTTTACATCGTTCATTGCCGGGGATTAAAATTGTTTCCTCGTGCTTGTCCTTTGGTGAGATTTCTAATCACAGGTTTTGTCAAACTTTCTATTCAATATTGATTTTGTTTTTTCTTTAAATACTTTTCTCATTGATTTCATTTCATAATTACACGTTGCAATTGTTGACCTTTATTTCCGACATTCATTAACTTATGTGAAATCAACTTCTGCATCTCATGCAAACGTAATCCATTTATTTGCTTTCGACTCAACGTGTAATCTGCCAATCATTACATCTACAAAAAAAAAAAAAAAAAAAAAAAAATATGAAAAAAAAACAGCAACATCACGTTTTAAAAAAACGAATATGCGATTATTCGTGTACAATTTACGTTCTATATAACTACACAAAGGAATTTTCAGGTCAATCTTAAATGAAACTTTTAGTAAATTGAAAAAAAAAACTATGTAAATCTACAAAAAGAAACTGATGGTTTGATGAATTTGTCTGCTTTGAATTTTTTTTATACACCATAAATTAAAAATTATTCAAAAATCATCATTTGATGTTGAATTGCATGCATTAAAATACCATCAGTCATCGATAGTTGATTTAATTTGCATATCAATCATCGACAGCATCATAAATTTTTAATTTCTTTAAGATAAACCTCCAACATTGATTGGAATCAATTTGAAAACAAACAGTAGATAAAGTAGTAAAATGATTATGAAAAAAAAAAAAAAGGAAAGAAAGGTGCACATTCCTTATTTACAGTTTAACAAGCCCGAGACAAACTCGTCCTTGTTCCTGCCACGATGATATTCTCATAAATATAGTTCCATGAAATTCCCATTTCAATAGTAATATTCTCCTTGAGAAGAGCGATAAATGTTTTGCTCAATCATCGAGCGCATTTGCGTAACACGTATTAGCAATACAAATGCGAACCAAAAGTATAAAACGTCTATTGATTGAATGAAGCATACTTGAGAACGCATAATTTTTAATCGCACCGATTCATTCAATTTAGATTTGACGTTTATTGTTAATTCATCATCTGATCAATCGGTACAATTTTATCAAACGCGAGATTAAAAAGAATATCCATAAATAGAAATAATCAATATATTAAAAAGTAAAAAAAACATCTAAAGCGAAAAAAAAAATCATTACAGCAAAGTGACTAGTAAAAATTGATTGATTAAATTTTGTGGAAAAGAGACTGTTAATTTTGATGTTTTTTTTTATTTCAGGAGTCGGAGTGATTAGTGGATATTGATATATCAACTACTGGAGCATCGTTTTATCAAGCTACGAAGATATTCGTAGTTTTTATTCACTATGCAGACCAATCGATGCAACGAAAGTGATAATGACATTATTTATAAAGACGTCGTGATTGTAGGTAAGGAGAATTATTAAGTCATTCGATTATTCAATAATTTCAATGATAACAACAATCAAACGATTATACTTTTCTTTTTATCTGAATCTTTTTATTTGAAACTGAAATAATAAAAAATTAAAACGAGATTATGCAAATCATCCAAAAAGTAGCGCTTTTATGTCGAAACTAATTGTAATAAATCCTTCTTTTTTTCTATTAAATTTTCTTCATGTAATTACAGATAAATACCATGCAACTAAAAAATTTTTATTATATTTTTGTTTAAATTATCTGTTTAATAATTATTATATTATTTGTTTAATAATTCTGTGGCTTCTGGAAATAACAAGATAAGTCCATTTTTTGGATTTTCGAGTTATTAACGTTTTAACTTTTTAAAGATTAATTTGTCAAAGACGATACAGAGTCATTTGTAGAGCAAAAAATGTTTTCGTTACATAACAAAACCAAAAACTCCTAACTAATGAACTTCAGAAATAACGAATTTCGTGTCAAGGGAAGATTTTATGATCTGTTTTGTTTTGAGTTATCTTGTTATTTCCGGCGACTTGTGGACTTGTCTTATTATTCCTTTAACTTTTCAAAGTTTTTGGTTCAAACTTCATGAAATTCATCCAAATTGTTATATCAAACCTCCTGAAAATCGTATGTAGGATTTTTATGATGATTTAAGATTTCATTTATAAAAATGAATCTTATAAACATGTTAATTTTATTTTTGATTTCATTTGAAAATTTCAGGAGAAAATATAGTTTATTTTGAAAGATAACTAGTTCCATGTCGCCAAACTGAATACATTGCTTTATACATGTCGGTCAATTTCTATAATCATTAAACAATGGACTTGTCTTATTATTTCTGGAATCAAGTTACTTTTTTTCATTAGTCTAATGTTTATTACACTAACAAACTACTCAATTTTTATTTTACAACAATGTTCTATTCAAGCACATAAAATTTGGCGTTAAAAGGCACAAAAACTTATTTTTTTCTGAAAATAGACTTATCTTTTTATTCCGGGAAGCCACAGAATTATTATATCGTTTGTTTCTCAACTTTAGATAATTTTATTTAGACAAATAATTGTTTACTTTTATTTTAACTTTGTGAATATTTTCCAGGCAATGGTCCCAGTGGGATAAGTTTGTCGTACATGTTAGCCGGTAACTGGCCGTACTACAATAGAGAACCTCATCCAAGCGACGAAATGTTGACAGCAAGATTGCTCTACACTTTTAACAACCACACATGTCCCAACGAGGGTCGAGAAGGCGAGAATCTGAACAGCACCGGATGCTGTAACGGCACCCTCGATGAGATCGAAGAAGGTAGGAAGAGCAGTAAGAAGTGCTGTTCCGGAGGCCAGAGGAAATGGAAGAAGGAGATCTGTCTGGGCCACATCACAAGAGACACTTTAGAGTGTCTCTCGGCTGGAGTCGAGGGTAGGACCGGTGGGAGACCCTTGTCCCTGCTCATGGACCAGTTGCAACATCCTGGGGTGGATATTGGGATGGACGTTCCGCCACTGATCAGTTGGAAATCTGCTGAACACGAGCCCGACCACAAGATCATCGACCATGTGGTCCTTGGAAAGGGCCCGCCAGGAGGTGCCTGGCATGTAGGTCAATTTTCTGATGGGTTTACTTTGTCGTTCTAAGGTGGTTTTAGCGATACGACACCGATCCACTGCAAGGAAAGTTGTCGGTCGATGTGTTTTAAATTAAAACAAAAAACACATACTTAATGTTTGAATGACTTTTCTGTTTTATTTCAGAAGTGTTTTACAGGAAACGTTTTAAAATAAAACGTTTTGAGAAATTAAAACACTTGGAGGTTATTCGTTTAGATATACGTTTTGAGGTTAGGTGTTTCAAAATAAAACACTTTTATATTTTAAAACACATTTTTTTTGCAGTGGACTTATTATCTTTGAACAAAATATAAAGATGATTGAACATGTAAAGATGGAGATAAAATTTACAATATTTTGTTTTGCATACACAGATATAAATAAAGACATGCATTTTTTTGACAAGTTTGAAATCGAATATCACGAATTGTAAATGACGAAATGTCTTCAGATCTGATCATATTGCGTATAATAACTTTTTTTTATACAGAATTTTAAACGTATTCTGACATTTCTGATAATTTAATCTTTTTGTATATATATGCAAAAATTTGCGTTAAGAAATTTCAAAAAGTTTTATCAAGTGATTATTCAGGCAAGTTAGACGATATCAAATTTGAAATAATGAGAAACAAATTGTAAGATTTGCAAGTAATTGCTATTTAAAAGATGCTATTTTTACCGACTCGCTATAACCACCTGAATTGCAGTTTCGATATTAGACTTACAAGATTTAGTACTTACTGAAGTATGTAAGTTGGTTTTTAGTTTTAAGCAAGTTTTTAATAATTTTTAACTTCATTTAGTAACTGTTTTTTTTCCTATATCAAAGCTAACTTCATGTTTAGTCTCTAGATCCGAACGTCCTAACAATCAGTCTCAGTCGGTGGATGTCACTTCCAAATTTGGATCTGAGGCACTGGGAGCAACTCGACGAAGCAGAGAAGCAGCAACATTGTCACGCCCTTAAAATGGACCAAGAAAAAACGAACGCAAGTCGAGCAGCCAGTCGAGTTGCCATAGGAACTGTCGCCGCTTATTTTCAGGATTATGTCGTCCGGCAAGGTTTGCAGCAGTATTTTAGGAGGTACTGACATTTTCAGTCATTGGAAATGCCAACAAATGTAAACTGTCCAGAACGAAAAAAAAAAAATTTCATCTGTATTCTGTTTGGTTCAGTGGTGTCACAGTGACGTCAGTACAGCCAGTAGTCGGAGTGAGTCTCGAGGACGAAAAGGAATACGGTTGGCAAGTGGAGGGATTCGAAAATGAGAGCCAGAAGCGATTTAAGTACCGATGTAAAAGAGTCGTTTTAGCGAGCGGCACAACTGATTCGTCAAACCGGTTGGGAATCCCTGAGGAGGACACCCAAAACAGCTGGGTCACTCACGATCTCTCGGATTTGGAAAACAAGTTGGACGAGCATCTGAAGTCGCAATGTAAATCAAATGTTTTATCTCAACTGTTTCGTCTCGGTAGATAAAATCGAGACTGAAATAGAACTTGGAAATTAATTTTGTTCTTCTTTTACTCACAGGTTCATCCTCAGTTATTAGAGGTTCGGAAAAAATGAAGAGCCTGAAAAGTGATCCGATTCTGGTGGTAGGAGCCGGGCTCAGTGCGGCCGATGCAATTATGGCTTCTAGATTTCGTGGGATTCCAGTTCTTCATGCATTTCGCGACGCTAACATTGAGTTGGACGAGGTCAAAAAGTCCAACAACTCCGGGACTATAAGGCTTCAATACTTACCGGATTCGGTGTATCCGGAGTACTATAAAGTTTATGAGATGATGGCAGATGGTGGTAGAAATTACCCTCTCTACAAAGCACTACCCAATTATTCCCTTGTGAGCCTTATTGTAGATACAAGCAAGAATGGTAAAACTGAAAAAAGAGTTACCCTATGTTCACCCGACGGGCGACTCGCCTCTTTTAAAGTTTCTCTCGTAGCCATCTTGATAGGTGGGTATTTTAATTTCCATTTTATTTCTACATGAAATCTGTAGGATAAAAGATGATGTTAAAATTGTGGCTTTTAATTTTGATTTTAATTTTAGGTTCCAAGCCTGATCTTTCTTACCTTGAAACCAAAGGGTTCGGCCTTGGAAAAAATCCTAACAAGTACATCGACAGCAAGTCCAATCCCATAGCAGTTGATGATATAACGTACGAAGTTTTGAACTCGCCGCGAAAAGGGCTGTACGCCCTAGGCCCACTTGCAGGCGACAACTTCGTACGCTTCATCTTGGGCGGAGCCTTCGGAATTTTTACCCACATCATACGTTCTTTCACATGATAAAAGTTTTGTATTGATTATCGGAGAAATAATTTCGCCTTGATTGTTTGTGAAAAATTTACTTTGAACAATTGTGAAAGCGCACAATTAGAAAAAAGAAAGAAACAACAGAAAATAAATCTGTCGGGACAATACCATTTGTGCGGCTTTCGCAGTAAAGACTGTGATAATTTTTGTAGTTAAATTTTTTATAGTATCGATTACCGATGTTGTACTTAAAAACAGGCTTTCTGGTTTTGTTGGAACGATTTATTATTCATTGCATCGATTTTTTTCAAGAATCGACTAACAAAATTATGGCGGTGAAAATATTTCTCTGAAATTGAAAAGTTATTGTTTACAAATTTATTGTAGATGATTAAATTATTCAGTAGGGAAAAACGTTTTAACTTTTGCAAACATTGGTATATTGATGAATGGATTTAATTTATATCAAATTCGACGATTGAATTGAATACTGGTGTTTTTATGCATAATTTTTTTCTTACTCCGAACATTCACGATGGCGTGGATATGACAAAATACCAATGTTAGAGAGTTTTTTAAAATTTTGATAAAGACTGGAAGAGAATAATGGTTAAATAATATTTAAATCTAACGATTTTTCTACCAGATTAGTAGAAGAAGCATCGATAAGAGAATACACAGCATTTTGAAGAAAAAAAATACGTGTACAAATATTAAAGTGTCCAGATCTATAATTTTTTAAATGTTCGCAATTTAAATTTTGTTTAATTCGTTTATAATTTAATGTAAATAAACAGTATGAACATTTTTAAAGAGAAAAATTGTATTTCTTCAACTCTTTATCAACAAATTTACTTGATGACTTTGATTTTTTTCAATCTCATTATCAATCATTGTTTTTGATATTTTGTTTTGGAGGTAATTTTTTTACAAAACCATTTCATTTCACTGATGTCATTAAAATTTTTTAAATTGAATAATATTTTAATTGTGCATAATTGACATGCCTTAATTTATCTTTGATAAAGAGTTGAACGACGAAACGAAGTCTGATTCAAATTGTATTGAATTCGTACAATAATAAAACTAGTCGAACAAGACACATTTATTATTTTCTAAGTGATTGAATTTTTGATAGCATAAATATATTCGTTGTTTCAATTTTGATTCAGAAAATATTTTTTATAGCTGTTTCGAAATGTTGATGACGTATTTTTATATGAGAACGTAAATTCTGTTTTTGTACAGAAGAATTAAGAAAAAAAAGCATTAGAAATTTAATTAATTTTGATTATATTTACACGAATCGAGCAATATCTAGCTTGATAAATCCTGTATTCGAAAATATAAATTATAAAATAAATTTATCACGTGTCATTGAAAATTATATTAATTTTGGTGATGTTTAAATTTATTCCAGAATTTATTCGATTAATAATAAACTAATGCATTTTATAAACGATTCCTTATTGTGAGAAATTTGTATCGCAATCAACACGATCAACAATTGAATTAAACCAAATGAGTAATTCTAAAACAACGGCAATTGAAAATCAATTGTAACTAATTCAAGTTGTTCAATTTATTTTTTCTTTGAAAGTTAAAAGAAAAAGTTGGCATTTCGTATGAAAATTTGTTGATGAGCACTCACCCACACAAATTTCCCTATAGGCCTAAATTATGTTCTAAGCTTATTCAAATGACGCAATTGTACCGTAGAAAGAAAATAAAATATATTTAAACAAATTTTAACCGTGACTTTTCATTGGGTTTATTTTTATTAAATAATATTAAATAAGAGTATAAAATATATACGCATGATTTAGGAAGAATTGCGAATGGACCAAAAAATAGTGAAATAGGAAAAAGCTGATTGAATGAGCTGTAAAGAAAAATAGTGCAAATTTAATTCGAAAAACAATGTAATTCGCAAGTCGAAACATTCGGGGCTTCAGTTTACCACCAAAAAAGATTCCGAATTCAATGCAAGAACTCCTCCACCTTTTATTTGATATTCCATTGCAGTCTTGCCCTGTATTATGTACAACATTTTCTTAGGTTTTTCAGGCCAAGTGTACCAAATAGTCTTGTAACTAAAAATTTTAGCTATTATGTTTTTAAGGTTCTATGGCAAAATCCAACTTGCGCGAAGCAAGAAACATGGATTCTTCCAATTCACCATCGATAATTCAAACGATTTGAACTCGTTTTAATTTCCTCGCCACTTGAGCATATGATGAAACAATAAAACATTGACACACAAACGAGTGGCAAAAATTTGGCAATGTTGCTAAAGTCAGAAACTTGCATCTGCAATTTTTTTTTTTTTCAAAATTTGCATCTATTAATCATAAATTGTCATTATCATCTTTGTCACTTGGAATCGAACCATGAAAAGAGTAGAACTTAGACAAACTACATCCAACAGTGCAGCTATAAAGATGCATATGCTAATATATCTCTGAAAAGTTTCGAAAAATCTAGAAAACAAAATTGTTTTACAAAAAATAAAAAAAAAAAACAAAATTACAATTTTAAAAATTAATTTTACTCACTGTATAAAATGATTATGCAAAACAGCGCACTGTCGAAGGTTTTTGAGTTCTTTTCGTTCATCTTGTCCCAAAACGATTTCTGATTCTATGATTATTAATTTTTCTCTATATGAAAACGAAAAAAAATTATTGTACATTGTTCACGAAGCATTTGAAATTGAAATGTTAACATTGAGTTTTACTCAATTAGAGCAATTTTTGTCGAGCAATAAGATGACAAGCTGATAATATTTATTATAGCTGTTGGCACCGTGATTCCGCAGAACAGAGCAGCTAAATTGAGCAAAAATAACGTGACAAAAGTATTGGGCAAGTGCTCGAACTCAAAGGGTATCGCGAAATTGACACTGCGAATTTCGTCCAGTGGTTTGACAATGTCCAAAATTTTGACAATCAAAGGGCTGACTATGAGCACTACAGCAATTCCGTAGCAAAACACTGAGAAAAATTGTTCTGTCTTTGTTATCTGCAAATTTTTTTGTTTATAAATTAAAATTGTTTATTTTAAGGCAACCTGTTCTTTTTCGAATGACGCTGTCATGTATTTTTGTACATTTCAGAAGAAAGTCACGGGTTTTTGTAAGCTCAGAATTTTCCCAATCGGCATTGATCTCATCGTGTAATCTTTTTAGCTGGATTGATAAAGTGAGACTGATGATTATCATTGAAACCAGTTTGGATGTGCAAAGTAAAACTAACTGTTTTTGATAGAAAAAATCGATTGACTTCGGCTATGTGGGCGAAAAAGTGTGTCGCAATAAAGACCATGTTGGAACAAATAATGTCAAATTCATTTTTGTGTAACATCAAATAATAAAACTGAAAAAAGTTTATTTTACATTGTCTACAATTTTCTATCTTTTTTTTGAAAAATATTTTCTATAGTTGTTTTTTTTTGTTTTTTGATATTGTACTTGACATTTGCCTGCAAAGCTTGAAACTATGCCCATGAAGGCTTTGATCAAAAATATTTGTCTGATCGATTGGTAGGGCCAGTAACCTGGCAGCAATAATGACAATTTGTACCAAGCATAATATTTTGAATTGAGGATTAGAGACTTGTCGTTGTAAGCTTTGTAATTGCGAGGAATGTTAAAGAACTCCAGAATATTAAAAAAACATTGGAGGAAAATCATCACGTTTTTTAAACTTCCTAATGGAAATTAATTTTTTTTGTAAATTACATTTGCATAAAATTTTGTTTAACATTTTGAAAAAATTCTATTTTTTAATTAAAATTGTTTATGTCACGGTTGTTGTAATTGTCCAAGAGAATTTTCACTTGCAAAATAAAAGTCACAATAAAATAAACTTACCAATTTATTTGAATAAATTTTTTGCATTTATAAAAAATATTTTTATTTATAAAAATAGTTTGTACTGTTTTCTAAATTGTGTTAAATTTTTATCATAGTCGTTGTTGAAAACACTTTTCAGGGTGACGGATATTATCAAACTGACGAAAAGCGATTTAAGAGAAGAAAAAAAAATAGAACTTCAAAATATTAGATAGGAGCAGTTTTGTTCAGTTCACGAAGTGCATAATTAATGGTCTCTCAAGTGCTTAATAACTAGCGCTTTACGAAATCATTAATCTTTAATGTGCAAGAATATCTAGCGGGGTAAAAAAAAGTGCAAATTAAGATAAATTTTTATCGTAATATAATTTCATTTTTTTTCATTGTCACAAGTTTATAATTTGTAAAGTGAAAATGTTACTCTGAAATAAGAAAAGTCCATATTAATATAAAAAAAAGAAACTTGAAACCTCTGAAACATTGATAACAAATGTTTTGGCTTTTCGTTCGGTTATTGCCTTTTTAATTCTGTCTAAAAGACCAGAACAAAGTGTAGTAAGAAAAAGCTGTCTGCACGACCTGTAAAACCATTCATAAAATTAGATGCAATTTTTTTGTATAAAAATTGTATCGGGTAGTGTAATACTAAGATACCTTAACAACAGACTGAAAAGACAGAGTGAATAATCCATAGCATGATATATGTTGATTTTTACTGCATTTGTGAAGGAGCATATACAACATTTTCTTATTAGTCGTTGACCAGTTAATCCAAGTGGTTCTGAAACTTTTTCATATCTCTAAGACAATTGGTAATGACATTTTTAAGATTTTTATGACTTTTGTATTTATTATCAAAGAAATAATTTCGCCTTGAACAATTGTGAAAGCACACAATAAGAAAAAAAGCAACAGAAAATAAATCTGTTGGGACAGTGCTTAATTTTTAAGATATTTATGACACAACTCGTCAAATTTAATAAATAATCGTCTCAATAATCCAATGGAACTTTTAGAATTATTTCATGCAAATTTTTGCGTGAAAAATTTTTATTCCCTATCAGTACAAAATGATCAGAAAATATTTAACGGACATTAAAAATATTATAAAATATTACATTTAATGTCCGCCTGAATAATAATTCTAAAATATTAATTTAGTTTTTCGACATCGTATATTCTAGAAAACATTTTTAGGCGGTTATGAGTATATTTTTTTAATATTGTGTGCTAATAGGGTTTATAAAAAAATGATTTCAATATTTTTTATTTAACCAATTATTTTTCCAAGTTACTATGTGCAATATGGCTAAATTCTGAAGTAAATTGCAATAACAAGTTAAGTATATAAGTTATGACGTTACCTGGTTATTGAAATTCACCACAGAATTTTCATGACGTTCTGCTATTTAAAATTCGAAATATTCAAGTTCAAATTTGTCGAAAAATGCATGGCTTTTGTAAACGTTGTTATGCTCCGCAAATTCATTTCATTATTTTATTAATATTTTATTATTAAACAATTTATTCCTCAAATTTCGACCAGAAAAATATTGCGTCTTCGAAACGGGATATCTGTCTGAAGCGCATCCTGTCCACTTGATAAGTTTCGTCCTGAGTGATAAGTTCAGCAATTGGACTCGCAAATTTGTGCGATCTAGTACTCGCACACCTGCAGTCGGTCACGTTTTGTTTATTCGGAGTGTGACCAAATGTACTCACACCATGTGCCCTAATCAAAGTGGGGCACCTCCCAGACGCGCTAAAAACCTTAATTATAAATGTGTGGCTTCCGGTAATAACCAGACAAGTGGTTTTCGGATTTTTGACTTTGAACGATTTACAATTTTGAAGTGTCCTTGTTGAAATTATTTATCATTGTCATTCTACAAACACCAAGTTTCGTGGAATCATTTTTTTATATTGCAACAAATAAGTGATCAAAAACAACATTATTATAACATAAACAACATTTTGATCGAAATGGCGGATGTCTGGTTTTTACCGGAAGCCACACAAATATGGAGCACTTGCTCCATTTCCACAATTCCGAATCTTACACGCGCCTAATTACGTCTCGAAACCGTTTGATAAATTGTTTAAGCAATATTACCAAAGTGAGAACAAAGTGAATCAGAAAGTGCCAAGCACCACCCGCTGGAACTCAGCGCGAAAGAAGCAAATCACAAACCCGAAGAAAGATAGGCATTTTCTATAACGCCTGCAGCGCCATAAAAATGTAAATAATCGTGGCGAAAATCGTAATTTTTGGTGTAGAGCCAAAATTGTATTAATAAAATAAATGTTTCGGAAACAATTTTTATATGTTAAAAAAATTTCAAAAATATATTGATATTTTTAATAATAAAAAAGGGTTTATTTATTATTTTATAGTTTATAAAATCGAAAATAATATTCAGCACCATTAGTTCATGTTTGGAGATGGCGCTACAGTAGCGATTGGAGCTATGGAATAGGCCTATATCATTCTCGAGCTTAGACAGGACGACACGACAGCAACTTAGACAGTAACTTAGACAGCTTAACTTCCAAAACGGGTCAAAATTAAACCGATGCGACCGGCGAAATAATTACGAAAATAACTGCAGCAACAGCCGCAACAACAATTGCACTAACAACTACGGTCGAAAAAACCGCGCTGCGAATAATTATCAGCAACCTAGGTTCCGACGAGAAGAAAATACACAAAATGACACGCGACGTTATAATGACAGATACCAAAATCGTGATAGCAACCGCTACCAAAATTACAGCGAAACCAACAATCCGTCCTACCGCACCAATTATCAGGACAATTGGAACCCACCACTACTAATGTCAATTAAATTAGAACCCCTGAACATCTCAAACCCTCATACATGCAACAGACCTTTAGCCGCGAACAAGTCAGGTTAATTGATGCAAATCCAAAAAACGGGAACGCGGCCTGGACCATTTCCGAGCCGGTATTGCCATTGAGCAAATTAAGGAAAAAGACACTTTAAGACACAGTGGACGTTTTACGAGACTTTCAGCCGTAATAAAACAGTCGGAATGACTTCTTACGCCTGAAACTTAAGACATAAGATATCATACATGTGTACTCTTGCATGTACTGCCACATATAAAATAAATAATAATTAAGGTGATGAATAAAGGTCGGTGTTTATGAAAAACGAGTTGAGGTCCTGTGTTAAAAATAAACATTGAAAGACTAGGTAAATATAATGTATCAGGCGATTATTCATATGGTTGCAAAGAATCGCCTGGTATATTTTATTTAATCTTTCAATGTTTATTTTTGTCACAGGACCTCAACTCGTTTTTCATAAACATCACTGACCTTTGTTCATCGCCTTAACCAAATAGGGCGACAACGACTAACCATCTAATTGTAAGAAACAAGGATGAATCCTGCGACCATTGTCTTGCCACATAGTGAGACCACCCCGACAGGATCCATTCTTATTTGGATTAAGCTATACACTGAAAAAAATGCAGCTATTATAGCACGAAACAAGTTCGAGCTATTAATATGTGGATTTTTTCGAGCTAAAATAGTTCGAAATTCAACCACT
>JAPYZS010001392.1:0-42143 GCA_030522925.1 Trissolcus japonicus | reverse complement strand
ACCTAATCAGGATTATTTCCAGGTCTGATCAGACCTGGACTTTTTTTCCCGGGGTAATTGTTTGGAAAAAAAACACACTTTAACCCGGAAATGGGCGCGAACACGGTCATTTCGCTGCCCAGAAAACCGATTGGCATATTTGTTGTTAGACAAAAATAAGGTCCGAATAGTGCGCGCCTACTCCCGGGTTAATTCAAGCAATACATGATATCGAACAATATTTTTTGACATTCTACTGACTGTGAATATAGATAAAAAACCTGACGAGTATTTTAAATAAATACAGTTCATGAATCGCTTTTACTTCAATTTCGCCCAGTACATAATGTTTATTTTAGTGAAACACGATCACGAACGTATTTATTTTGTTTGCAATGTTTGTTTGAGCGGGTTTTAATTTCTCTCTGTTTACTATTTTTTGGCTTTTGGTAAAAATTTATTTGTAAACAAATTTGCTGGGGCAAGTTACAAAAACTTTGACAAGAAAATATTGGCGAGCTTTCAAAAAAGTTTTCGGCCGCAAACATTTTGTTTCCTGTAACGATATTACCAACAATATTATGCGTTCAATATATTCAAAGCATACGTTCGCAGTTCGATATAGTTTGATATCCAATCCGCCATCTATATTACTAACATGGACGTTGCTTTAACAAATTTTGTCGAGTCACATCACCTAGTTAAACATTATTGTTAAACCTTAGGCTTTCTTCATACGATATAAATTTCGACAAATCTCCAATAAAAAATTGGTTTTCAAATTTTTATATTCCAACTTTCTCAAACTCTATGGTAAAAATGCCAACATTCTTTTTTGTCTTGAATTCAAATATTTGAGATTTTTCAAAATTGATCCTTTATAAAATTCTTTTCATGAATGAATCTTCTAAAGGTACGTCTTGCAGTAAAAATTTGCAGGACATCTCTGTTCATTTATCATTTGCAATAATTTGGAATAAAGTCAAATGAATGTAATATTGGCGATTCATATGAAAACGGCTAGCACACCGACCGTGTCTGACAGTCAAATAACCCTCACTACTTAAAATACTAGCTGGAGTTTATTACCGCTGTCTCGAGGAACGATTTGTTACCAGGCCTGGTAGTAATTACTTTCATGCTCCTTCAGATCCTACTAACATGGTAATAACGCTTAAAAATCGCTCTTTCCGCTCACCAATTTCGCGCCGTAACAAGCCAAGTTGAAATATTCGTTTAATTACGTCAAAATTTCACTTTCCCGAGATGCGACGTCTTTCTTCCTAATTAAGACAACAAGTCTGAATTCACACTCAATCATTCCAACGAATCTTGCTGGAAGTACATCATTATTACTCGATGAATCTAATTCCATTTCTTCATTCGCAACGCAAAGGGAAATTTCAAATTTTAGTTGAAATATGAGCCGCGAAATTATTAATTCAAGTATCATCCCATCACAGGGGTGGTGGGATAAATAAAAAAAAAAAAAGGAAAAAGTTATTGGAAGACGACATCATCTGGTTGTAATTTGGCTGATTCTCTTTTTCCGTATCTCTCAGCATCGAAACTGGTTACCCAGCTCAAGACTCTGACACTGATGGATGCCGAACTTAATAGTTGTCCGTTCCGAACATGTCCTTAGAGTTGATAACGCCTGAAGATAGTCTTGCGGAAATGCCAGAACGCGAAAATATTTGTTGTGCAACTTTTTCTTTTCAACAAAACACCTTAGTTGTCAATGAATTTCGAAACTTTGGTTGAAAATAGGATGATGACCGTTTCGAAATATAAAACGTTCCCTCTTTGTTAATTTTATGGCGTGCTTGCAATGACTTGTCAAATTTTTTCATTTACTTTTGTTTCAAGAACCTATTCCAACACTTATTTCGAGAGTCTGTGTGATGCACCGGCGTGTTTTTAAGGCTGTGTGATGCCCTGACATGTTTTTGATTCCGTGTGATCGAACTCATTTTGCTTACGACTCCGTGTAATTTTTTATAATTGAGAGATTCTACCCATTTGATTTATGAGCCAGTGTGGCGTTTTTGCTTTTTTGTTATTAAAAATGAATCGTTTTTGATAACAATACGATCGTATGAAAATCCGCAAATCAGCATGTAATAAATAACTTGACGTACACCAAAGAAAAGTAAACAAGTCAGTGTAAATTTGTTTGCAATCGGGTTGACGTACAAAATCTGATGCATTTTTTGTTCGCTGGCACTCCATCATCATTTGTGACTATCACCGCACTCGGGGTATGTTTTCCTTCTCCGGTCGGTTCGAATCGTCTTCTTCTACTGGTCGTGTATACCGAACCCATATACGTGTGTGTGTGACATAAGAGGAGAAGAAAGTACGATGAAACTCACCGCAGCTCTCACAATGAGATTTCATTCGCTGCTCTCAATACGTCTCTATTTCGACCTCAATGCTTGACGAATGCTCGCCATTTTACACGACGACACTTCCCCTCCCTGGCTCTTTTTCTCGTTCCGTTTACTTCCAACTTCGCTCCTGCGAGGCGAAGCTCTAGCACCATATTTCTACCAGGCCACCGCGTCCCTGCTGACATTTTTCACGGAATACTCCTTTCGCACCCATTTTTCTTATATTATAATATCTCTCTTTCACATTCGCCTGCGAATTATTAACGACTTGCCTTGTCCACGTACTTTTTCTCTGTATTATGTTATCATGAATTTCGATTTCCTTTATGGGATTTAAATATCCAATTTTAATGAATGATGTCTCCATTTTTCGTTTCCTCTCCTTTTTTCTATGCTATTTTGAATTTGACGTAAATTGCACGACGTTTTTTCACCCTCTTATTACAAAAAAATTCCTTTTACAAATGTTCGTATTAGTAAAATGCATCCCGGAAATTTATTAGGAACGCTCGATTTTTCGTCGAATCGATTCATTTTTCGCGAATTCGAATTGTCAGAAAAATAGGTAGCGTTGATAGGTTTGGAGTAGCTTGAAATGGTACACGCTGAAATTTGATGTAGACATTCTTTGTGACAAGGAGAATCCTTTCATGATAAGTGTACGCGAATAAAAGGTGTTAGTCTTGCATGAAGCCGAATAAGTAACGGCAGATTCCGCAAAATTTAACACTTTTATGAGTTTGAACATATTTCACTGATTTTTGCTTACTTTACTCGGACCATTTTTCTCCTTGTCACGAGGGGAATTCGAATCGACTGAGCGCTAATTATTTTATCAACATTATTGCGGCAACTGATTTCGTTTGTTTAATTCGGTTCGAATTTCAAGCCCGAGATAAATTAACGTAACCAGGTATTTTGTTCGTGATAAAATGATAGGTTAAACAAATTGTGGCAAATCAGTTACCGTGCAATTTAACCTGTAGCCATTCTATATTTGTCATTGTAGAAAATTAATACCCCAATTCTATTTTCTATCATTCTATGAGTAAACTTCATTATGAAATTACAGTTTTTTTTTCTCCGCTATTTGCGTACATTATATGTTACATTTTATTTTTCAATTTCAAAATGAGAATATGTTTTTATGCACTCCGCAGAAAGTCGCAAATCTGAATAGGAGTAATTCTCATAAACGAAATTTACGAAACTCGGCAAAAGCTAAAATGCAGAACTAAAAAGACGTAAGAAAATTGCTGAAGGGAGCATCAGCATCGACAGGCGCCCTTTCTGAGCAATCCGGCATCACAATTTTTTGGAGATTTCATGAAATAACATGTTCTCAAACTTATATGGACTCTTACATGTCTCGTGATAAAGGCACAGTATGAATTTCTGTTTGCAAGCAAAGTGAAATGCAAGCAAGCGTTTTCGCAAATTCAATTTGAGAAATATTTCGATACCTTCGTACATTATTAATAGCATTAATGCAAAGTCTGTCTACAAAACTAGGATTGCATATCTCCTCCTCGAGCGTATTATTGGTTCTGACCTAAGTGAATTAACTTAATCACAAGGCTTACGAGCAGAGAGGTTAATTGCCAATTGATCGGTTATGCATGATGCATATATCCAAATTCGCGATCGATAATTAATTGATGAAGATGAATCGTACGGGCTAAGACAATCTAAATGCATTAAATTAATAGCGCCGATAATTCCATTTAATTGATTCAATTTATCTTCCTCGCATACTTTGATTAACCCTTTCCATATGACATGAAAATATAACGTCAGATTAATGTTCAAAAAATGTTCCCAATAGCAATATTTTTCCAACCGAATATATTGACATGATGTTACTATTTACTCTTTTAATTTGAAAAAGTGAAAAAAATCTCCAAAAAATGGAATATTCACTGTTTTGAAGTTATAAGTGAACCTCTCTCTCTGAAAAAGAGGTTCAACTATAACTCTGAAAAAGTGTATAGTTATTTTTTTGGAAATTTTTTCACTTTTTCGAATTAAGAGAGTAATGTCCAAAAACGTTTCAAAAATATTCAATAATTACCACCTTTTTTAGTTTGAATTCCACAATTTTCTAAAAATACTGAAAATTTGCCGAATTCCAAGAACGTTCCGACTGAGGGATTATTTTTCTGTCAATAGAAAAATTTAACAATGAAAAAATATTTTTAGTCATTTCGAAACGTTTCAGAGTATTTATAAAAAAAAAAAGGTCTGTCAGATTACTGAGTTGAATGGAAAACTATTGACTTGATATATTGATTGAAAACAAACTGACTTTGAAATTCGTATTCATTTATAGACTCTTTAATCATATCGAGGCTTTGCTTTTAAAGTAAGAGGTAGTAAAGTGAAATACGAGTATCAGCAGTATTTCGCAAAGATAAAACAGAATTATTAGGGGAAAAGATAAACTCGAGACTTTTGAAGAGTACTGCCGATGAAGGAGGATCGATAGCAGGCTGCACGACTCGGGCACTTGTGAGGATCTACATTTTCGTCGTACGAACATTGACAAACACAATTTCAACAAAATTCATATAAAATGAGGAACGGGCCAGTCATCGATTCGTGCACCAGATGCATGCCAAAAAGACCAAGATTTCAGTATCGAAATCTGACTATTCATTACTACGCCCAGTAGGCTGATATGAAAAATTGATTTCTATTGTCCGCGTTCATTCCGCCTCATCTTTAGAAACTCGATCATAAAGGCCTGTACACACGATGAACGCCCGCGTGCGCATCGCGGACGCAAAAGACTTCCACGTTTTACAAAATAAAACCGATCATCGATCATCTTTTAATTTTCTGGTTTTCAGACAACTGCATAAAATACATGTATTTATTTGCTGTTTGTTAATCTGAAATGTTCAAAACAGGGGAAGTAGCTTTATTTTTGAGAATATAAGAATGCCAAACGCGTGCGCGTTCATTGTGTACAGGCCTTAATTTGAACGAAAATAGCACGCGTTTGTCCAGCGACTCCGCAATATCCGTGACAATCGTTAAAACTTTTTATAAAAGTTCGTCTTGCAAAATAAATTACATTGCTCTGTTATGTGCTAGTGCAGGATAATCTTTAATCAGGCGGAGAGTTTAATTAACATTATAATAATGACTGTGCAGTTTCACGGACATGGTGTCAAATTTGCAACTCATCTCTGTGTCGTAGTTTTCTTTTTCTGATTTTCGTGTCATTTAATTGTCTAATTAACTGATAACAAACGTTAACTGAAAAAAAAAAAAACTCCAGAAACGTGAGAACAGATCCCCAAATTCAGAAAATTATTTACGTTAACTGATGCACGTACAATTGATCTATTTTTAACACAATGTCCTAGCACTGTTTTATTTGTTTTATTTTTTTAGTGCATCGAGTTTAGTGATATGAAAGATAATTCTTATAACGTCGGTTAAATAAAATCAATCGACAAATATTTACACATTTCGGATCCATTGAACTTTTAGTTGATTATCCAGTAAGAGTTAATTGACAGAATGCAAAATTGTAAATAAACAAATTGCATCGATTCGACTATGTTCGTTATAATTGAATATCGATGGTTTCCATTAGCGTCGTCCGTATAGCCATTTCCATTTTCTTTGACCACAAAAATGACCGATAAAAAAGTTCAAACTCATTTTTTATCATCATCAAACTTGTTTGAACTTTCCTCTTCGCTCGTCAAATTTCACGTCAATAAAAATTCTGTAATGAAATCATGAAAATGAGCGGTCTTTGATAGGCGAACGAGATTTGGAGAATCCGTGAATTCGATAGGTGATGTTAAAATTGATTAGCCAATGAATTATCCGTAAACCTATGCGTCTTGGTGCGACTCCATTGGCGCGTTGTGCGTATAAATTTAATGAAACCGAATCCGACTGACAAAACGTTAACGATGACCGTAACCGAAAGAATATCCCGAGAGTATCCGAAGAATGCCTGGTGACTCGCGTGGTAGTGGCAACTCGTTACTGATTTACAATAGATCGTTAAATTTGCCGTAGCCCTAAGTTTATCGCGCAAAAGCGGCCCGCTCCGTTGTATTTCGAGCACACTCAAATATCCACCATGAATACCGGATTTTAGTAGTTTCATGCAAGTACCGTCTATTGCACCAACGCTGATACTCTAATCAAAACTTTATTCTTCGTACTTTTTCAGTAAGTGTAGACGAAATAAATGCAGACATTTGTCAAACTTTTTTGCTATCCTGCAAAAAAGGACATGGAACTAAACTTGAAAAGTTGTAGTGAATTTCGAGTGAGCAATGATATTTTTTTCAATTTATGAAATTTATACAAATTATAAAGTGACTTAGTAATTTCTACTCATCCGAGGAAGTTTGCGTACTCTTTTTGTAGAAATATATAGTACAATTTGTGACGTCATTTCTGTTCATGTAAAACGTTAAAGTGTTATTTTATGTTTTATTATAGCGACCTAAATTTTTATTGATTCATTTATTTATTTATCATTATTTATTATTATTTATGCAAAAAACTAACGCCTCTGGCGAACCAGTACAGTTGATCAATAAAAGTGTGATATTAAGGGCAAAATATACAGAAAAATTGTACAAGTAAATATAACTAAATGTATATGAGCCAATATGATTTTGTTTGTTTTGGTCTCTGGAATCATTACACTGAGAAAAATTTTCAGTACGATTTGTCAATCCAACTGACTTTGCAGTTGAATATCGGCGGATATGCAACTGTCACGTTCAGTTAACTGAAAAATCAGTTGATTTGATTAAAAAAAAATCAGTTTTTTTAACTGTGTATATCAGTTGTTGTAATTGAAAAATGACAGTTTGAATTTGAAGTTAATTTTCGGTCAGTATACATGTTCAACTGAATTTTTTCATTAAAAACAAATGAAACTTGCAGTTATGATAGCTACTTAACTGATTACGTCAGTTGTTTCGACTACGCGAATTTTTCTGAGTGATTATATGAAACAAAAAGCTAATTTCTCATGTCTCACTTATTTAATACAAAAAGACATTATGTGAACTTGTTTTCCAGTATTTAAGTTGAGGCTTTATTTTTAAATTCAAGAGCTTGAATAATGAGATCAAATTGTTGAATATTACAGCCAGACAAGCATATAGAATACGATTTAGGAAAAGTGTGAATAATGGCCCATTGGAGAAACCGTAAAGAACAGTCTACTTGGGCTGTAATTGAAGAAGATGCTGTTCAGGTGAATTATTTCGTTCTTACAATTTGTGATACTCGCGGTATTGTGATGGTTTTTGCACCAGATTATTTAGGATTTTAATTCGCCCACTAAAATCTATAACCAAATATTGATAACAAAAATAGAAATGACAGTAAATCATCACATTCCAGGTTGAATTTTGAATTATAAACCAACCAAATCGGTGCCAATAAATTCACGCGGGTGTAAGGGATTGAAAAATCATGCAAACAAATTGTTCAATTTCCCGATCGAACATTTATCTTGAATCCGCATCTGAGTTCACAAATCCAAAAATCAAACCCTGACGGTAATTTGTCTGGCCCCGGATAAACTACTTTGGATGTTTCCACGTTTTGCCAAAGTTCCAACTTAGACGAATTTCACTGAATAACAAACATCCATCCGTCAGAAAAAGATTTCTTTCGTCATAAACGCGCTGGGGTTTGGAGAAGACGAATTGCGTCCCCGAAGGTACGCAAGTTGCGAATGACGCGATATTTTTCTTGATTCCTCGCGGTGTCCTTAAAGTAGAAACAGTACTTTGCACGAAATGCAAATGCGCATTAGCATTAGCAATTATTCGAAACAACAAATATCGTAAAACACTAACTCGTCGGGGGATGTTGAACAAGTTATCTAACGTTCTTTATTTTTTTTTTTCTCAACACCGAGAAATTAGAGAGTAATGAAAACTTTGAGCGGATGGGATGTAAATTTTATAAACGAGGTCTTACGTGGCACTGCATGAACTTAACTATGTGGGTCGCCCTCACGAGACGTTTTGCGGCATCTTCGCCGCTGATTTATCTTTTCGCAGTCAGGACCAAACTTTTGTGTTAGAGCATTGCTTCGGCAATTTATTGCAATTAAATAACCAACCTCTGACATTCACAAAGTGTTGGTTTACCTACAAAATCCTCTAAATTTTTTTCTACCTCAAGCAAAACTTGATCACAAACTAAATTCTCGCAATGAATTTTCATTCGCTATATTCTTACTTTGTGTCTCTTTAGAAAATGAATACCTACAGTATATTTCAAGTCATATTCCGGGAATGTTCCGAATAAGGCATTTTTTTTCTACTCATTTTTCGAAAATATGCCCTCCATATCGAGTGTTTTATTCATCATCATTATCATTATTCATTGATTGATTTATATTTTTAAGCTATGAAAAAGTTATGTAAATGATTTTAAAACGATCAGGCAGCACTTATTTAAATTAATCAGTTGGAGGAATATTAAGGTTGAATAAATAAATGTAAAATAAATTGAACTAATCATGAAACGACACGAGATAACGTTATTGCAAGGGATGAGAGAATCAAGTAAAAATTCATTATTTAACTAAGTCGAAAAACTGTACGTTGGTGCAAAAGCAAATTGCTCGCACATATGAAAAGGGGTAAACAATTTTCAGCTTGGCGTCTTATCAGTGAGATAATTGCTAAGGCTAAGATTTTCATCACGACTCGTTGTGTTTCAAATGTAAGGCAGAAAACGTCGGAAGTAAGGCGGCGAGACGAGACTTAGCAAGCTGCGCGTTGCATCGCACTCGATTCACGAGCCGATTAGAAGCAGAGATTGCACATTAATTATCGCTAATAAGATTTTGTAGATTGAAATTCAGCAGTTATATACACAGAGAAGATGCTAGTCCTTTTTCAAACACAAGAAAATCTGAGTCTAAACCTTGCGCGAACAAAATCTTGTAAAATAAACACATTATAACAAAGCTTTATTGTTTTTTATTAAAAAAATTTAAAACAGTGTTTCAGAACAAGTAACCCACTGACTCACATGATTCTAAGGACACCCTAAGAATATTTTCAATGATAAAGGGTATGTTTTAACTTTTAGAGTACAGACAAATTTGTTGACGACTTTTTCAGTTTAAATGCTAGAATTGTTATAATTTATAAGTGGTATACCGAAAAAGATGGCGCCTATCTCTGCGCAACTATAATGGCTCCCACACCTCTAAAGGTTAATATTATCTGTACATATATGTGATCAACATAGTATAACATGGTATGTTAATTTCTGATAATGTTTTGAAAATATTTTGTTATATAAATTACACTAAACTGTTAGTGTATAACAAAATAGTTCCTACCATGTTATCGAAATCCTGAAAATACGTCTATGATATATATATGTATATATATAACAAGAACGTTCAATTGTTTATTGCTAGAGTTGTACTGTTTTACTTTTTTCCAATATTTGTTGAGGGTGCTTGAAACATGAAGCAAGAAATGTCTATGGTGATTTTAATGCAACTAAGATGAATTTCTCAATAGGTTTTGCTCGTCCTTTGAAAGTGGTTTTTGCTGGAACACAAGACACGGAGCTCGCTCGAGGTACGATCAATACAAGTGTTCTTTTGCAAGATAAACACAACTTATGAACTCGCGTAAATATCCTACTGCGAATGATTTATTCGATTTGCGAAATAGTTCAATGGGCTACTTAATGTTCGATTAGGTTTCGCCATTATGGGAGTTTACAATATTGTGAACTGTATTGCATCCTGATCGCAGCGATCGATAAGCGAACCAATTATGAACCCACACATGTTAGGATACTTTCCGATCATTCGTTCCGATTGGGCACTCCAATTCGAAGACTCGATTCCGACTTCTAATAGAAATAATTTGCAATCAGACCAAATCCGAACAAAAAGTTAAACGTCTGAAAAAAAAATTTTTTTCCTGATCCGAATGTCAAAGCAAACTCGCAGACTCTGAGCTCGAAAATCAGAATACATAATCAAAAGATTTTCCTTCTATCAAACTCATAATCTTTGAAGTATCGAGCTCGAAAAAAAGGGAGAATGAACCAGACGGAGACAGAGAGAGACAGAGCTTATTTACGAAACCGGATTTGCCATAAAATTTGCATCGTCAAACATTTTGAGATCACGCTACGCAAACTTGCGTTGTAAAACGAAATTTTTTTTTCGCTTGCCAGACTCGGGATGGATGGGCGAAATGAGCTCGCCATTATTGAAATGAGCCAATATCGCCACGGTGAATGAATGGGCCAATCAGATGCGACGTGCCAAAAAAAAGAAGAATGTGTCGCTATCGGTGACGTGAATTTCGTTAACGCCGCAGCTTGTGTTTAGCGTGGTCGATGCGCGAATCAGCGCTTCGATATTTGTTTGAATAGAGATTTGTGCCAAGCGATAACGTAGAGATAGGAAAAGCTCGGCCCCTTCTTTTCAAACCGTTCATTTCTTCAGACTCGGCTTTCAGTCGGCCTGTATATAGTTGAAATACAACATGAGGAAACTCACACACATAAACACACCGGAGCGATCGCGCTCGGCCGGAGCGCCAGACACTCAGACATTACAAAATGGAATTTTCTATTATGAGCATAATGTAAAACAGACACTCGACTGTCTTTGCGTTTTACCATTTGCCGACGCATTATTTATGCGGTGCCTTGAAATTAGAGAATTTAATTCCAATTCCAGTAAACAATTTGTTTCGCTAATCAGATTTACTACATCGAAATTCAATTTTTATTCCGGTCCCCGGAATATTGCTTTGCATTTTAATGACAATATCATCGACTCCAAACGTTAAAATAACTTATACGAGTTATTCGTTATTCATTTCATGTTATTCATAATAATGTATTCTTTTTGAAATGCTTTGTTCCTTATTTTCTTAATTATTTTTCATTCGTTATTGAATTACTAGTGATTATTTTCTTCGTCGTCTATACAATATTTCTTTTCATTGAGATTAATATTAAAATACAATCCTAAGCTATTTGTAGGAATGAGTTGTCTGCTCTTTCCAGTAAGTCAGACGGTACAAAGCTAATTAACATGATAAATTTCATTATAATAATGTAAAAGTTAGTTACAATGACATTGATATAGAAAATTCCTCGTAATTGATGTTGTGAGTTACGTCAACATTGGCCGTCAAATATCTGACGATAATTGATGCTTGAAAATCATGAAATTCGTTAATAAACGTTGCAGAACTCTGTGGTTACTCTGACGCAGGTTTTCAAGGCTTCTTGTAATTAGTACATCAAGATTATTAATCTAAAGATATAACATTATGAGAAAATGAACGAGAAATCGTTTTGAAAATGTTTCAGCCCATGATGCATTGCTTGAACAAATTTAATCCTATCAAATTTAGTACATTTCATGGTGATCTTGAAAACTGTCCGGAATATGTTTCTATAAGATTCTGTTTTTGTTACAGAAAAATTCACTTCAGCTGTTTGCGAAAATGCAAGAGAGTCGCGAAATGTTATTATTTTTAGTGGAAAGAAAATATTTGTTGTGGGAATAAAATATCTTAGTTTGTAATGGAGTTTGCTCGCATTAATACTTGATTCTGATGCAGAAACGTATCAGAGCCACTGTTTTGTATTATCAGCGACAAAAGAAAAATACGAGGAAAAGTGGAATGGCGTGTAAACGGATATAAAAGAAGAGAGTCTCGTTTGTGTGACTACCTCGAGAGTTGTCAAGAAAAGCAGCAAGAGGTTCGTTTAAGAATTAAAAAAGTAAAAAAAGGAAAAGAAGAAAATTTTACTAAATGCATCGACAGCGCCAAAACGCTAAAAGACAAACGTCTGGGGATAGTGAAAGGAGGATTTTTCAATTATGAAAGTGGTTAACCTTTTTTCTGGACGCATCTTAAAAACATGTTCAATTCCATGGTTTGATTTTATTTTATCCACACACATATACGAATCGACCTTCGTGAAATCGCATTCATTTAATTAAGGAAAGAATAATATAGTACGGTTGGTTTTGTATTTTGCGTCTTGAGTTGTTAAGTGCATGTCAGAGCATATAACGCAGGAACAACGAGCTCACAGAGGTAGTACGAAATGAACTTGTAATGCAGGTCAGTGCTAGCAAGCAATGCGCTTAATTTCCGCTCGGACTGTAGAGTGAAGTAGGGGCAGCTTCCGTGAAATGTGGAGCGCAATTTCTCCATTCGATCAGGTCTTCACTGTATTACCAATCGCTTGTTCTGTCAGCAAATAACACGAATCTCATATCCGTTAATGCCAAATCAGTGTGATTATTTTTTCGACCCGACAATGACAACGAAATTTTTTGCAAGCATCATCAAGTTTAGCTACACATCTCTGATACACAGGACCCATAATAACAGTTTCATATATACACGCAAAAAAATGACGCACTAATTTCCCCATAATTTTTCCGAAATTCTGGACTAGTAATTTATCATGTTTCGTACTTCGGTCACACGTTTACTGTGCAAAAGTGTACACTAGTAGAAATAACTCCTCCATTTCTTTCCGTTTACGTCGAAAATATATATTCACACAGACACCCATCTTCATCACTCACACAAACTCACATGCATCACTCCTACAAAAAAGAATTCAAAAAAGAATTTCACACAGATTAATCACACATTCAAAATTTTCACTCAAAATCTATCACATATATAGTCGTTCTTCCGTGTTGTGAAATATTGTATTCTTCACTTCAAACATACTCACATTTAGATGTTGGCACATATTTTCACATTATCATACAAACTTACTCCTATCACACACATTCACATATACTGTCACACAAATCGTATCAAAATAATCAACATTTGTATCTGTTACATAAATTTTTTGTTGCTAAGCAGATAGAAACTATGTTTAAACACACAATTTTGCAGACCCATGAACGATTACACATTCCAAAATTTATCACAAAACCGTAATCGTTGCACAATCACATAGAATGCACACATTTGTTGCTTATTATTACACGCAGATGGAAGCACATCAAAGAGATAACAAAACATTACCATAAGGTGGTGAGGTGTATACCTCACAATTTCGTTGATTCAGTTAATTAATTCGTCATCTCTTGGACAACTTTCATAGTAGACAAAACACAATGCAGAATGTAAATGATTAAATTCGTTAGCGTTAATTTAGAAAACAATCCGTGTAAGAATCAACGAAGCAGTGCAGCATCCCAGCTTGAAAATAGCTTTAGGATGAGCAAAAGCAAATGGAACGATTAATTACCTTCGCAAATGAAGTGGAAACTGTCTGATTAGTGATACCTGTCTGGCTGCTGATGCCATTTGGTCATGCGACTCATGTGCAACCGTCCACTGCTCTACACTACGATCCAGAATTCGAGAACCATGAATACAAATTAACCATCCTTACTACTGTAACTCAAACCTTACGAAATTCTTCGATGTTACTCAACGCGAAGTAATTTCAATCCTGAAAACAAATTACAACTATTCTGTGGAGTCCTGCTTTTGTGGATTTGGTCTGATTGTTTTAGATTTTCTGACAACATATTGATTTTATTTCCCGCACGGGAAATAAAATTATGTAGACAAGAATTTATTTTGGAATATTTAAATAATCTAGTCTAGGGCCCGGATTCCCTCTGATATCAGAAATTGGTTATAACAGTTGTAACGATTTTTTTTGAATATTTCACTTTTTTATGAAAAAAAATATATAAAATCAGAAAATAAAAAAAAAATTTCAAGGCATATTTAATTATTAATAATAATAATTAAATTAAAAATTTATTGTGCTAGCTTTTATTATTCAAAACATCACTGCATGACGCACATATTTGATGTCCGTGAGAATTGATATGCATCAAAGCTTTGAAATTAGCAAATAATTAATATTCCAATTAATCCCGTCACGGATAACTATGAGTTAGTTAGATGTCCGAGTCAGTTTCGTTGTTATCATCACATTTGTTGATCGCTGTTCATTTCACTGCAATTATTGTACAGCGAAAACCGAAGTTTCTCCTTAATTATAGCTGCATTTCAATAAGAAAAAATGGTACATTTCTGAATGATTCAATAATATAAAAACTAGTTAACTACCAGTTGAAAACATTAATAAATAAAACTTTAAACATTTTTTAAAACGAAATTGAAGTTCTGGATAATGTTGAAAATTGTAAATTATAGTTTTTTGATCCCCATAGCAACACTTTTTTGAGATCTTATAAAAGTATATAAAAATAACAACATAAAATATGTATTCAAGTTAAATGTAAAAAAAAACACTTATCTGATGGTTTTTCCTCACAGCCACAGATTTATTTACAATAAATAATTCACGTTCGTCAATGAATAAGATATTTCCGGTTATTTATTTGTTATTTTTATTCGTTCTACACCTCAAAATGCAACTTTTTCACATGAATTATAGAAAACTTTATTATCGACAGAACATTTTTTACTGAATTCCGACTAAATTTTATTATGATCATTGTAATGTATTATATGTAGCTTTACCGTCCGAGCTTTGCTGAGAATCATAGTAACATATGATGGTGTTTTTCTATCCGTGTACCTATCAAATTCAAATAATATTTGTATCAAATGGATGATAAATATTGTTTTTGTTTCTGTTTTGAATCATGAAAAATTGTAATCTGGATTGAAATGAGTTCAGGAACAATGAAATTTGACACTCGAATGAATTTGCATGATAATTGAACACTCGAGAACGCAAGCGATTAAAGTTGTTATGAATAACTAACAAATGGAGATGCGCGCGCAATAATTTGTCTTTTGGGGTGCATAATCAAAATGTGCCAAGCAGGGTGGTGTATCGACTAGATTTACTCGGACCGGATAATCTTCTGAACGTGTTAGTTATACACAGACTAAATAATACGTCTCGATTATTTGAGAAATGTTCAATGAAGATAGTTATGTGTACAATTAAATCATGAAATGACAGCAATCTTGAATTTCCTATTATTAAATTGCAATGAAAATAAACAATGAAAACAAATTAACTTAGCTTGAACAAACACCTTTGCAAAAATATTGTGGCATAGGTTCAACGAAAATGATAAAAGACAAACTTTATTAAAATTTAATCAACGTAACCGGCAGGTTCGAAGCCGCGGAAAATTAGCCGAAATTTGTAATTTAATTTCCATCCGACCGAAATGTAAGTTCCGCGGATTTAATTACGTTTACTGGAACAAAATTACTTCTGATAGATTCTCCTTTGCTGGCGTTTTTTCCTCCCTCAGTCTCGAAGCTTAGAGAAGCGTAAATAATTTCGTACGGAACAATAAATTTTTTCATTAGAATCCTCAACCTTTTCTGCATGGCACGGAATTATTTTGCACAACACTTTGCACTGATGATGACCCGCATCAAATTTTATGCACGAGTGCACGCTAACATTGTTTTGTTAATGTTACATTTCACATTTATTTTCTTATCCGAAAGAACACGCATGATTGGCTGTTATTTACATTATCCATAATTCAAAAGGTTCTGATTTCAGTTGCAACTTCATGTAATGTGCAAATGAAATTTACATTTAGAACCGTTGTTAACCGAAAATGCTTTTATTTATTTTACCTGTTTGCAAAAACATCAGCAAACAGCAAAATGGATGGTGCTGAGAAAAACAACAGCAAAACTTGAAAAACCTCCAATATCTCGGCGTGTCAAATAGATAAAACAAATTTCTTTTAATACTGCAAAAATAGAAAAGCTCTAATCATGTTGAAATAATTTTTTTATCAAAATCTTCATATTTTCTGAAGATCAAAAACTTTATTTAAGAAAACTAAAGAGCTCCGCTTATTTTATATATCCAACGATACATAATATGTTGTCATTCATAATATTTTACATCTTGATCTATTTCTCTCAAATCGAATTGTTTTATAGATATATATTTGTCAAGTTTTGTCAAATTTTATTCAATTCAGCCAAAATTAAGCAACATTTTATAGAATCATTGTCGATGTTCGTTGCAAAAACTTATACGACGATGTCAAATTTTACACAAATCTACAAAATTTAGAGAATTTTGTACAATCATACATGTTCAGATGAGGAATTTTTTTTCTTAAATTAAACATACGGTTTTTGTTGGCTGTTTATGTTTTGCGTTAGTTATATTATGAAACAATGCAATTTAAAAAAAGAATAAGAAATTCGTTTGATGAATTAGGGTCTTGTCGCATTGCAAGCTTTAATTAATTACGCATGTGATTATATCGTTTTATCAATTAGTGAAACGCCGTGAGTGCAACTACAATCGGCTTTGAGGAAGGCTCGAGTTCTTTGGCAAGGCGTATCCACTTAAAAGGTCTTTAATCACGCGATGCCACTACAATGGCGAAATAAGAGAATTCTGCCATAAAGTAAAAAACAAAGAACGCCACATAAATGGAAATATCAAATTGAAATAATCAAACTTATTACTGGATGACGAATTAATTAAATAATTTATCTATCCTGTAAATATGGATTTCCTTTTAATTAATTCATTTTACAATACAATTTTCAAATCTATTATATTTAATAAAATGTCATGCTATTTTTTATTAAATCTAACCCCGCTCCGAATTGAATAGTTGTATGAAATTTTTAGAAAGTTTTGGGATAGATGTGACTAAACTGAATTTATAGTCGCAAACAATCGGCAACAATATATTTTGGTCGGCGATAAATGAATCAGACATGTTTATTTTCCATTTACGTAATTTTATTAGATACATACGTGTGACGCACGAGGCATGTTTGTTGGCAGTCAAAAAATAAGAAATCAACAAGCGTTTGCTCTGGCAGATGCAACGACAAAATGTAAGATATACATGCGCACGTTTGTGTGCTCGTTTCATGTTGCGGTCATCCAACCATGCAATGTATATTTACGGATTCAGTTATATGAACAAACGAATATGAATTTATATACAAATATAGACACAAATCTTCTTTTTCCATTCATCAGCAAAAATTTTTCGTTTCTAAGCTTCTATTGTGCTCATGGCAAACAGTTTTTCACATTTTTATTTTTCGAGTGAAAAATTGCTGCAATATATTTTCAACGCGGATGAAAATCCATGATGTTTCTAGTTCAATGAAGGTGAATACTTTGAAACAAAAACTGTTTCTACACAAATATTTCACTCAGTTATTAAAAATAATAATAATGATATTATAATCATTGACCCGGGAACAAACATTTTGTTCCTTTAAACATACTCGGAACACTTTTTTTATATAATTAAATTCTGAAGTATTTAATGCTGAAAGAAATGTTTGAAAGATTATGCAAGTGGCAAAACGACAGTATCATACATAAGAAACAGAAAGATGTTGCTTTTCATACACGGAGAGAAATGACGTCACAAATTTTACTATAAGGGAGAGGATTATGCTAAGAGACTTTTTGGATAAGAATTTTTTTTAACTACAAAACATATTTATTAGTATTTATTTACATTACTTATTATAATTATGTAATACATAAATTATTAAATAGTTTTCGGCCAGTAATTGTAATATTGAGTTGTAAACAAATGGAATGTCTCAAGGCCCAAGCCCTACTTCTTTTTAAACAATTTGTTGTAACTATTAATACTCGATGAATTTTGGAATACAACTTTGCAAATACTTCTTGTGAAACCCATACTTGGTTTTTGTTTAAATCTCTATATGTATTTAGTCATTCAAATAAAAGTTACAGTTGATTTCATTGAATATCAAAAAATCCGCTTCGAGTCTGAAAAAACAGCTTTTGTTAATAAATAAAAGGACGTGTTGATAAAATCGATTATTTTTGTACTGGCATATCGGAAATGTTATTATACAAGATTTGTAAGAATATTATTGCTTAATTTGTTATAGTTTTCTCGTAATTTGCAATGTCTCCAGGCACAATGCGTCTCTAGAGTCAAGCCTCTCCCTTATTTCTCTATCATTCTAGTTCTCGAACGGCTAAAATTGGTGCAATCTACTAAAAAAACCAATACAATTTAATAAACAGATATTAAATATTGGCAAGTTTTCATCAAATTATACTCATAATTCACATCACATTTTGGTAGTGGTTTAGTAATTTTCGCGAGTATATGCGTGCGCATGCTCTGTGTTGTAAGCATAGAACTCCAGTATCGTTAATTAAAATCCACTAGGACCGATGGCACAGAGGATTTATCAAGGGCTCGCGCGACCAGGTTCCAGAGTTCGAAACCTGCTTCGGACATTTTTTCTGTACACTGAGAGAAAAAAACTACATATTGGACTTACTTGCCAAGCAGTTTCTGCTTTTTTCGGCAAGCAACCTGAAGTCAGCAGACCATAAGCTGCAAATCTTATAATACGACACCGACTGGTCGAGCAAATTTTGCCGGGCGCCAAGCAGAATTTGCCGATCTTGAAATCGGTCTTTTCGGCTTGGCCTTTGAAAGCTAAAATAGTGCTTTTTTTTTTCTCTCAAAGTACCAATATTGAATCGGAATTAGACGGAAGAGTCTCATCAACTTAAAAGAAAATCGACTTCGAATCAAAACAAATAAAATAGCGTTCCACCGAATTTCGAGTGACTTAGTATAATTTTTACTACGAGGCAGTTTGCGCAATCATTTAGTAGAAATATGTAGTAAAATTTGTGACGTCAGTTCTCTCCGTGTATGATAATATATCCATTTCGAAAGAACTAGCCGTGCTGTCAAAGCGTGCAATTATAGAAGGTTCGTGAAAACAGAGTGTTCAGTCACCCAGTTGTCTCCAGTGATATTAAATAAGTTTAACGTCAGTATCGACTACTACAAGCACATTCATTCTTCATCCTTGCGTGAATCCGCCAGCTTTTCGATCTTTTTCCCTCTCAATGCTGACTTTTCTTTCGTTTTGTTACTTCTTCCCTCAGCACCAGATTTCTTTTCTTTCTTTCTCATGCACGCGAAACGGCACTGAGGGAAAGGATATTCGATAACTCGATAAAATCAATTTCCTAACGGGAACAAGAAGTGTGAGGAAAATTTGTAAAAAAAAACTCGATGAATAGACACAAAAATAAAATTTGTTTATCGCAATTAGTCAATTCAAATCCAATGAAACTCCCTCTCGACAAAAAAAGGAAAATTTAAAAAATAAAGTGAATATCATAAATATGGATAATTTTTAAGAAAAAATGTTTCATATAAATAATTAGTATTCAAATACTTGATAAACTCAATTTCAAAATTCCGAAACTTCCAAGAACTCGTAAGTTGGGTTAGTTTCAAAACAAAGCAGTACTGGAAATTGCCACAACATATGTAAATTTATGTAGTCTCGCACATATGATAGTCATGTATATAAGCTGTGTAGCTATCCATGCAAAATGGATGTAATGAAAAAATAATGTTAAGAGCGCGATTTTAGTCGGGGAAATGTGATTTTTCTTTTGTCGAGACTGCGATGTTTTGACTACAAAGGGCCGTAATTCGAAGTGATGACGACGCAGATATGCAAAGCGCGAATAAAATATGTGTCGTGCGCATATCGGCTACGAGCTTTTGGAGCAATTGTGCTGGTTTCTTTCAGCCGTTAGGCCAATGTAATCGCAGTGCCGTATATTATGCGCTTGTTACATGAAATTCATGATTCGTAAATGAGTACTCAAAGTTTTCAGTATTTGAGGTCGACGCACTGTCAGCCGCTCTAATTAGCATGCGTTCAAACTCGCTCTGACATTGATAGGCGCATCATTTTAAATCTTCTCCTAGGAAATAAAGTTACATTAAAAGTCAACATTAGACATTTTAAAAGCCCGATCAATTCAAGTTGTTGTTGCTACTGAGCTGGGATTCGAACACCCGTCCTCCGGATCCGTAATCTGCATCTTAGTCAATTGCTCCATCGGTATTCTTAGCAACTGTTGTGTTAATGAGCCACATCTTCAAGATTTATAATGGGTAGATTGGTGAAACTCAAATTTTTTCATAAAATTCAGTAGTATGGGTCTGTACTCTATGAGATATTATAATTTTCGAACTCTTAGTGATATGAGTCAACGCTTTGTCGGGCGACCCAATCAGCGAGTATTAAAATTTCATTTCAGCATTAGCGAATAGGTAGATAAAAATTTCAATAGTGCGGGTCAACGCCCTGTCAGATAAAGAATAAATTATAAGCCATCGTGATACGAAGCCGACTGATGATAATTATTTTTAATGGGGACCAACAAACGTTCGGAACTCTAGACAGTTTTGTATATTGTTTGAAATAATTAGAAGATAAATTTCCTCATGAACTGCTGTTGAAGTTTTAATGATTTCAAACAAGATACCGGGATTGCAAGGCAAAAGTTGCTTCTACTGTCGGCATTCTTGGCCTGCGAGATTATGAAGTACGATTAAACTAATTGAAATCAAAGATCTCGAGCAAATGTGATCGTTGGATTACGGGCTATCAGCGTGGAGCGTTAGCTAATCCTGATGTGTGATCTTTCCGTCCGCCGGTAACAAAGAATCGAAAGCGTGATAGGCTTGAATTTTATTAACTCAAACTTGTAATTTATCAGAACCCTCACAAGTCAGTTTAATTAATTTTGTATGTTCCCTGTTGAAATTTGAAATTTAATTTCACTCCTCGTTTTTCTTTGCAACAAGTTTGTGTAATGCGCCGTGGCTTTTAAATAAGCAAAATCGATATCGCTGGTCTTTTGCATACAAAATAACAATATAGGTAGCAAAAAGTGAATGAATTGAGTCGGGTAATTTGATTTTTCGGCAATTCATTTAGGTTAGTCGCGACACAGCTACATACCCCTTCAGCTATGAACAAAACCGTTTGAAAAACAGTTTCGGAAACTGCAATGAATTTTATGTAGAAGTCGGTGAACAATTTAAAGCACGCTGTGAGTAAAGACTTCGATGGTTTCGCATTTGATCTCCCAAGAAGACAATTGACCGATGACACTTTTCTTACGACCATAATCTAACGGCGCTTTCCCATTGCTTTTGTGTCGTCAGTTCGTCTGCCGACTCTTCCGCTGGTTATAATGAAAACTATCAAAAGCAACATCCACAAAGCACATTTCATTTGTCATCTAAATGAATCCGCATGTCAAAAAAAAAAAAAAAAACAAAGATAAAAAACTCAAAAATAAATTCACAACCATTAACTCAAACTTTCGACTCGACGCGTAATTCCAATCGAATTACTCGACAATAAACTTGAAGCTAACTTTGCACCTCAGGTTAAATTTACGCACCGGGCCACTATATTCGTGCAACAAATCCTAACATAATTTGAGGCAAAAGTGTAGCGAAACCGTGGGTCCAATAATTCGTTCGTCGGAATTTGTTAGCGGAGTGCATGTGGCGCTGTTTACCGTCGCACGACATGAACCGACACTGCAGGCATTGCAGACGAAACAGATGCGCGCGGGGCAACTTTCACCTGGCAGCAAATTGTCTCGGCAAGTTTGCTCCGATATGGCAAAAGTGCTACCGTGCCAAGTGGGCGCTGTTACGTTCGTTCTTTTTCGAGTGTTGATGAGTATTCTTTCGAGTGCTTACGCAACAACAAACACGTCGCGTGATTGGCGCGATGTTTATCTATCGGCTGATAGCACTAATACTGTTGACCTTTGATATATCTGTCGTAATGATAAGTCATCTAGCGTGTCTGTTTACCATTAGAGTTAAGCATCTGACGCCCGACGTTAATCACAGATCTGCTAAATTTTATATTTACTCTACTTTAGATATGATTAAAATATTACAAAGCGAAAATTGAAAAATGTTAACATAATCACCAGCACTCGAGTATTTTCAAAGATCAAACTACACCATTGTTTCAGTAATTTTATACATAAGTATTACTCAAGTGTTAATTATCTGAGTACTTTAGCTCTTAGTTTTAAGTAGCACAAGTCAATATTGAATATCCTTTTCTAAAGAGCTTAAGAATGCAATTCACTGTAAAAAATATATGTAAAATTGCACACTTTTTCACACTACGATATAATCTGACATTATATTTGTAGTGTAAAGATACATGACACATTGGTTAATGCTTGAAAAACATGACAATGATGTCAACATTATGAATAAATACTAAAATTATAAAATGTTAATTATTTAGTGTGAATTTCTTTTAGATTTAAGATGCAACTACATCACACTAGATTTAATATAATTTCATTTAATTTTTTTAGTGCATAAGCTAACTAGCAAAGTGTACTTAAATTCCATACTTTGTTTACATAACTCTACATTATGAAAACTAAATGTGAATATAATTTCAAATTTCAACAGGTAACAAACAAAATTAATTAAACTGACCTGCGACGGTTCAGATTATGTAAACAAATTATTTAATTCGTTGGTACTTTGATACTTTAAGTGGTATAATTCAGTACAGAAGTTATACTAATGAATTATCTTTAAATGAAGAAATGAATTCACTTTAGTATTAATGACGTCAGTAATTTAATAATTCAGTACTTCAAGTAGTATAACTCAATATAATAGTCATACTAATTGCATGACCTTAATAGAGGGAATAAGTGCACGTCAGTACCAAGCACTACAGTGTACATTACTACTACGTAATTTATTAACAATTGGTTTTACTATTCTTACAGATGCATGTCAACGTACATACTGTTCGTGGGGTGCAAACTGTGTCGTAATAGAAAACGGGCGAACACGGTGCGAGTGTCCTACAGATTGTCCTACAGAAGCAGCTACTGTTTGCGGTTCAGATGGCGTAACATATGCAAGTCACTGTCATTTACGAAGAACGTCCTGTCAAAATAGAGAGGTCACTCGAGTGAAACACCAGGGTCCTTGTGGTAAGTCTGAAACTGAAAAGCATGGCCAAGTACAACAAATCTTACGAATTGTGATAGTTAATAATAAGAGAACAATCTTAGAATCCTTTTTAGAATTTTAGGGACACCGCCATGTCTCCTGATTCGATTATTTCATGTTCAAGTCCTTCCCGCACGGACGAAAATATATTTTGAAAATATAATTTTCAAAATATAGAAATTTCTTCATCTAGAACTATTCTTGTGACTAATTCATACAATCAACAGGATCTCGTTTTAATTCAAAGGTTAATTAATTTAATTACCTTTAAAAAAAGAACTTCAACAAATAATGAAGACAAAGATTCTTATACATGATTGAAAGCATTTCGTGACTTTTAAAATAAACTACATTTATCCTCAGATCTCTTTCAAAAAGTGAAACCCGCGAATTATAGTGACTGTGAAATTGCACTGAGCTTTTTTGTTCGCATAAAAAGATTAACTTAAGGCCAGCGCATTAAATTAAATCGCGACTTGAATGATAGATCCACTTTTTGAATGCAGATCATCATAAAAGAGAATTAGCGAACTTTTGTGTTGCGTTACAATTTTTTTTTCTGTTTAACTCCGTGACGTGTATGAATCTTTGCGCGATGAGGGAAATTTATGGTGCTAATGAAACAATGCGAGGTGAATATTTGATGTTTCTGCAAACAGCCGGGACAGGACGAGTTAATTATACGAGTTGCCACTCCTCGGGTGACAACCATAACAAGAAGAGGAGCAAATTTTTTTTGAATACAAACGAGATGTCAGGGTCGCGTGCGCAATGCGCCCGAAAAAAGGAGCTCGTAGCTCCTGTTCCATGAAGAAAGTGTCGCGAGCAAAAATAACGGGCTAATTATTGCCGTACACTTTTTCGGACATTTACATGAGCCATGAAAAGAACGCTTGTTGAAGCTTAACGGCCCAGGAAAAATGTCGGATTAAGAGCTTCGTTATTGCCGTCAATGTTTTCGCTTGTCAACATTTTTCATTTCGTCTACTATTTTCATTTTCAAAACAGTTTTTCAGCGGTATTATGACCATATTGAATCTAAAAATAAAAAGCGAACAAATTCTGACTAATAATCAATCAGAAATTTTAGGGTATATGTCAGTGTCTGAGTCTGATCCGTCAGACAATTCAATATTAAAAAATTTAAGTGAAATATGTCAACATTCGTTCATACGATGTTGATGATACAAAATCGCCAGTAGTATATATCAATGCAAAGTCAAACACATAAAAGCAAAATGTCTTTTTTCATCAATTTTTTCATTTATTTCTAGTTTACACTAACAGGAATCCTAATTTCACAGTTAACATAAAGCTGCACTTTTTCAAAGCAACAGGAAGTAAGAACTGCTTGGAGAAACGCAAATGATGAGGTACAGAGCAAGCAGTTCGAAAATGAAAAAATTCACGAGACTAAACGTCACGTCATAAAAAAAGTGTCATGAGAATCATATAATCATAAAGAAGAATCATATAATTTCATTTTTTTAATATATTCCGATATACGAATAAGGCTTGCTTTCAACTTCTTGACCCTTCTTTTTATATTTTTTTTTGTGTTACATTAGGTTAGGGTCATCATCTAAGAAGTAAACATCGTTCGTTTGACTTCTTCTTTTTAAATTCATACGAAAGTTCAAACAAACTTCTGGATATTCTACCATAAGTCCTCGGGAATTTATTCATGTTTACGCATTAGCTCAAGTACAAAAATTGGTTTCCCATACTTCTCTCACTGACTGACAAAGATAGCAATATCAGGAATCAAACAAATATGAAAAAGAAAAGAAACGGATTACACGTCAAGAAAAATTAATAATCTCAGACAGCTCATAATGTCTCAATTCGAATGTCGGGGCCGAAAAGCTATCAGTAATTTACTGCCAAGAAAAGTCAGATAAAACTTTAGTCACTTGGCGTCGCAAGCTGCGGATTTGGCTTTGGGTGTAATGAAGTGTACTGTCGTGATAATCCGTGATTAAGCTAATTTCATTCAAGGTAACTTTAACGCAATTCACAGTCCTCGAACGCATCTCCAAGTTTTTCGTTACCATAAAGACTTCAGCCCAACCTTTTGTGGCTAAATCGCGAGAATGAATTACAAACTTTTGATTCTATTTCATTCCAGAGTCAGAAGAAAAATATTAATCTGACAATATTCGTTTGGATCTTAAACGATATTTTCGTGAGAATAAAAAAAAAAGAAGAAAGAAAGAAAATACGGTCGTCTTGAGAAAGTTTTTCGAATTACAAAAAGTGGCAGTGAGTGGAACAATTACAGTTGATGAAAGTAAAAATGAAACGCCCGTAAGATGGAATTAATTCTATCGGCTCAAAAACAACGAGGGGAGCGCTCATTTGTGCCTCGCGATCGTGTTTATTCAAACGAACTGTCTTCTCTCGCAACGAAGCATTTTTCAACTATTTCTATTTCCCCTACTTACAATGCTATCCCGTTCCCGATGATACTTCAATTATACTCCTTGTCCGCTTATCACATTTGACTTCAGAATAAGAATAGCTGTTGTCATATTGAAAACGTTAAGTATCGTTGATTGATTATATTGTATTCAATGGAAAAAATAGGGGGAACATTTTTTTTTTGTAAAATAACTTCAATTAATTGGAACTCAACCAATTCAATGTGAGAAGGTAGAAAAGCGCAGAAAAATATGCTGGTATTGTTAATAGTATGTGGATGACTTTTAAAATAACAACTGACTTTCATTTCATGGAATATAATATTTACCAAAAAGGCGTTTCGTTTTATTTTGCATCTAAGTTCATTTCATTACCTTCAATTATAATTCCAAATTAGATGAGTTTATTTTGAACACCCACCTCTAGTATTTCAACCGTTGCTGATTTTCTTAAAGTTTATTTACGTTACACAATATTTCGTAAACTTTGTATTCATTTTCAAAATTAGAATTAGGCACATCATTGAGTATTACATTTCAATTATTGACTTTGAGATTTGATGTGTGCGACGAACAAATTGAAGGTTGCAACATTTTCAATTTTGATTATAATGGTATAATTATGTACTACATAATAACGAAATGACAGGTTTCGGTGTGTACTCTTACAGTGGATGAAAATAGGTATTCAAGTAGGGCTCCATTGAGAGGAAAGTGAAATTCGAATATTCACAACGAAGTGAATATCAAAGGTGAAGATTTTTCTAGACGTGTAATATATGTGAGGAGCCATTGCGCCATATCACAGCTCCAGCGGCACAGTCAAATATTTTAATGCCAGACCGAAACGAGCCCGGAAACAGGATGCACGACGCTCTTGAAAATCCTCCAGATATTGGATACCGGGCAGTCAACTACGTCTGCAGCACTAGCAAGATTTATTTATTGAAGAACCGAGAAAACATTTTAAATCCATTTTCCATTCGACTGCTATATTGTCCTATGATTTATGAATTGCAAATATTGTTGTGTTGAAAATGTTGTTTTGTTTTCACGTCGCCATTAAAACCGTTCACAGTTTTTACTATTCATAAGAGGATACTTTGTGAAAAGTGTTTATCGCAGTAATAAATAAAATACTTACATTATACATAAAGATGTTAGAAGAAGAACTATCAAATATCAAAATTTTGAAATGTTAGCTTTTGAGAAATTGGGTAACTATAGTGAATCTGACTGTATTCAATCTTTATTTTAACATTTAACAATTTTCAAGAATAAAAATCTAATTTTCAAATTACAAAATAATAGTAATGATTTTAACATTCAATAAAACTAAAGTTTCACTTTCTTTTCACATTTGAGACTTTTTGCTTTTTATATATCTAAATCTAAATTTAAATTATAAATTAAAAATATCTTATTTTGTCTTATTTTGTCAGATTTTTTCGAAGGGTTAATATTAGATAAGAAATTACATTTGAAACAATGTTTACTGTGCCTACAAGAATATTAGAACATCGAGCATTGGTGTTGGCAGGTATTAAAACATTTATCAGAGAGTCGAAATAAGTATACAAGTGCAGGTCGAGGAATATACCCATTATTGTTGAGCTGTATGCATGGCTCTGAGCCAAGTAGTTACGAGGCTGAAGTCCAAGCGCGTCTACAGCCATGTATACTTAGTATCCCGGCTCAACCAACAACCTGACACGCCGCGAGAGTTCGCTACACAAATTTTTTTCAACCACGGCCAAACGACATTTTCGTACCGTAACTTCACAAATCTTACGTAACACCAATATTGAACTTGCACTGCAATTTGTCTACGACTCATTGTTCCACGGATTCACACAGTTGATCAAAAGTCACCCGCTGCCTTATACATTATTTATGTATCCGCGCGAAAAACTTATTTCCTCCATTCCTCGAATTCCAATTTAAGTTCGTAAACACCGAATCGTGAAATTTAACGTTTTTTTATTTTTTTACACAGTATTGTTCACAATCTACAACCCCCCCTCTCCTACCCCCCCCCCCCCCCATTCGCAATCCTGCGACTTTCGATTTGCCCGGAAAACGGGATTGATTTATTTTTCATACGTCAAAGAAATCGATTTACTTTCAAATCGAAAAAATATAATGACAAATGTTTCCCGGACTTAATTTACAACTACGCGGGTCCTCTCACGCTCCTTCTCTCTCTCTCTCTTTCTCTGCCTCTTCTCTATCGCAAGTTGAAACTTATTTAATATCCACGTTGCCAGCCACTTTTGTTATCACTTTTTTCATTCTTCGAATGCTATACTCCTTTCGAATGGCAGCCGTGGACAAACAGAAGTTCCGCACAAGATATGGATTTCCGTCGGAGGGTCAAATATTCTTATTTCCAGAGACTGCAGACGCTACTCGTTTTAACTCTCAATCGCAGACGTTGTGGAATTTTTTCTCCCCTAGACAAAAAAAAGTTGCAAAAAATGTCTAGAAATCACAAAAATTATAAAAAATATATTTATTTTCATTTGTTGTGTACCCTCATGAACTGTCAAATTAGACTGATTTGATTAGAAAAACATAATTACAATGGAGACATAAACATTTTGATGCAAATTAAATAGCCATCTATCAAGTGTAACAGAGGATATTTGTTTTTGTTTTTCCAACAGTTCTTAGTCCAACTTTTTCGTAACTCGCTTACGTTCCTGACAAGACAGTGACATCGGTAACACTGCAGCACCATAGCAACTCTTTTCCTTGTCACGAACCAATGCAAAAAGTCTTATCCGTCGTGACCTAGATTTTTTTATCTCAAACGTTTTTGTTGCAGTAATCGCTGCCGGGCCACTTTAACTCGAAAACTAATTACGACCGGGATGTGAGACCTTTTTTTCTGTTGGCAAATCGGCTCATCGAGCCAACTTAACCCTTTTCTTTTTATTTCTAAAACTCCTTACTCATTTTCTGCACAAAAACATTTGTAGAACATTCACTTTCCACCCTATTGATCTTTCTTTCTATTTCTTTTTTCTTTTAATTCTTTGTGAATTGTCGCAGGTGCAAAATTCGGACTCAAAGGCAACTATTAGGTTTTATTTTCTTTTCTCCCAGGGCCTCACATCTGCGGAATAATAACGATTACAGCACACATCTTTGTGTCACGTCTAATGTCCGTGTCATTGAGGGTCTCAAAAATGAGAGTTTTGAAGTTGATCTTCCCTTGGGGACGATCCCAAGAGGACTTCCTTCGGTAAGTCCAACTCGGACTCCGACATTAGACTGGATTTGAAATTAAAGCCGAGAAATCGGCGCACGTTTCCGGAACAAGCTTGACGCCAACGGGGCGCTTCCTGTGGAAAAACGTGCCGTCGTGTAAGTGGCCCGGAGGTCGCATCAAGCGACTCCCGACTTGCACTTTTGGAAGGGCAAATTCTTTGATTATATATTTCTTTGTCGCGATATGGTCGATAACCTCGATTGGACTTTCTAACAGAATTCGTGCCGGTCGGATAGTGAAACTTGAATCTCTAATGAGACGAGGGGTGCATTCAAATTTCCGATTGGAAAAAATTTAATTAAACATTCGATGGTTTTGAAAAAGTTTTTACTAAAATATTCCATTCGCAAAATAAAAAAAAAGAAATCTGAGATAATAAATTTTTCAATAATCACAGGTAAATTCTATTTGATTGTATATGAGCTAAAAAGATGAACAAATGAAAGAAACCCACGCAAAAAACAACATATATGCTGCATATTAGGGTAATTCAAACAACAGCGACTTCCAAATTTTAATTAGCGCCGGTCAGAGAATGAAGTTCATTCAAAAACAAAATTTTTGGTGGCAATGAAAGCTGTTTTGGTAAATTTGTAATGGTCGCTACCAATAATTAAACATGTTTATTTTTCGTTTTTTAGGTAAAAAAAATGAGTTCGACTGTTAAAAAGTTGTCAGTTTTCAAGCTAAATCTAAAGTAGTGTATAGTCACTTTATTTGAGTGAGTTTCACTTATTCGAATTTACAGAGTATATGCAAGAATATATGCTGCATATGTGTCAGATATATGGCACATTTATGCCGCATATATGTTGCATAAATGATGTCGAATATATAAAATTTTTGCTTGGGAAGTGTTTGATAATTTGATTCTTTTTTACTCCAAAAAAACTCCAAAGTAAAATTTGTATGAGAATAAATGTGTTGGGTTTAAGGGGAGCCAGAGTTCGTTGTCTAATTTTTGTATTACTTTATTAGGAACGTTCCCGGAAAATAATTTAAAATCGAAATTTATATATATTATTTTTATAATTATTATAATTTAGAAAAGAGATAAAAGAATGATCACCCAAGTCGGGTGAATAAACGATCTCAATTTGAAAATAAGTGACAATTTCGTTGTACAATAAGAAGTCGACAAATGTCGTTGTAATTTGGAATGCAAGAAAATCCGTTACGATACTGCCCGGGCGTATTCATGATTCATCGTCTGAGGTTCATTGTGAAAACTCTTGAAACTCTATTATAGAGAAGTCGATATAAAAGTAAACAGATTGCTGCAGTTGTGTCGCGTTGAACGGTGATTCGGATGAAGCAAGTGCTCTCGTTTCAAGCACCTTAATTATTCGCCGACTTTCTCATCCTCAACACGGCACGTAGTTTACGAATGGATAAAATTAGGAGGGCGAAAAACGAAGCTGGCGCACGTACGACGGATCGGAGGGGTTGGGTACTGTCGATTGTAAGTGGCGCTCATTTAAACAGTGTTGCGCTGGACTGCGTTGCAGCTGTCGCCACTGAGGATGCATCATCAATCGGACGTTTCGTCGAGGCGCGCCATGTTTCCGACATTTTCGTGCGAACAACTGGGCATGCAATGCATTATGCAACCAGTCACAAAAAGTGTCGTTGCAATATCAATCCGCGCGTTAATTTGCTCACGGGTGATTAATTTGTATTTTAAAATGCGAACCAACTGTTCCGCCATGTGAGAGGGATGACCATTTTTTCATTCGCTTCGACGCTGAAAAAAAAACCTCTTTAAAACACCAATAATTTCAAGCAGTTTGTGGTCTCAGTTTCAGAGAATTATGATGTATGAGTATGAGATAGTGAAAAGTCCATAATCTTCAATCACAAGTTTTTAATTCATTCATTCATTCTAACATTTTTTTAGTCGAACATGACATTATAGAACCTCGTATCCCCGGGTTACCATGTGCAAAAGTCGAAATTCTCGGCCAGATAAACCGCCACCCAAAAAGCGATTTCGTGGAGACATTCGGGAATTCCTTGAACACCGCGCGGCAGATTCCCAAAGGCCAAGTCGACGAGTCGGGCTTGTGAATTTCAACGATTTAATGTAACATTAAAATTCGCGGAATGTAAGATCGATCGCTGATTCTTACGACTACCTGCTGTACATTTTCAAACTGACCCCCCGTTATTTGCCATTTTGAAATTTTCACCTGACCGGAATTTTAATAATGCCGCTTCAACATAACTTCCTGATCCGGGAACGGAATAATTATTAACTTCTTTACCAAGGCAACAAGAACAAAACATCGTTAAGCCAGCTGAAAAATTCGCGAACACGTATAACTTCGAGCTGTGAACATTTCAAAACTTCATCATAATTCGAACGCTAGTAATCATCGAACTTGCTAAGTTATATATCTCCGTTATTTTATTATTATTCTATTTAAATAAAATGAATAAGATACAAAAATTATTTTAGAGCCTTGGATTCGTGACTTGAGCGTCATTTTGATATTGACATATACTCGAGATTGGGGATGTCACCCGCTGACCCATAACACGCATTAATATTCACCCGAGGGTGTCATTCCTCTTCGTCTTATCGACACAACCGAAACGGATTGGAAAATCTACGGCAATAATTTTCCTCTCTGTTTCTCAACTTCAGTACGTTTCGATTTTCGTGGCGTCTGACCACGTATCGCCTATTCGGAACGGACGTGAGCCTCATGCAGAGGATCCCGACTAGACGCAAAAGTCATTGGCACTGACACACACGATCCTAGCCGATTTACGATTCCATAATATACAGCCAAATAAATTTGTGATTATATCGTACCTACTCATACTATTGCTATCGTCAGTATGTACGAACCAATGACACTGGCATTTTTACAGTCCTCCATGTCTACATCTCGATTCTGACATACTCATTTTGATTTGTTCAACACCAAAACTATAATTCTTTTGACATGGATATGCCTATTGTCTGGGGGTCAGAACCAAATTTGTGCGTAACTTATTTCTGTGCGCATTTTTCTGTACGTAACGAAAAGCGTTACCACCATGGGGGTTGAAGACGAGAGGGGGTAAGAGGGATAGGGGAATGACCACCGCCGGGAGTCATTCTCTATGTACTTTCGTGCAGCCCTAACTATTGGGGGACATCCCTCCCTCTAGGGTTCCCAAAAGAATGTGTTTCATACATTATTCAAATAAAGTGATGACCTCACCAAAAGAGGGGGGGGGCTGTCCCTTGAAGAAGCTGCCTCATGGGGGAGTTATTCCCCCAAAGAGCAGCCCCCCCCCCTCACGGACGAAAATATAGACTAATATATAGACATGATGTATATACATTATAAAAATATAAAAATTATATAAATCTGACTATATATTTCACATATATAGTCCGATTTATATTCCATAAATCTATAGACATTTTATAAATTCGTTTATATAAAATTATATAATCAGATTATATATTTAGTTGACCTATATTCTTTATATACTTTACTTATATATAATTTATATAACCAAATTTATATACAAAATATATAATATTTTTATATAGTTGGAATACATTTATCTTATGAATGTGTTTCCCAATAAGTTGTTTATACTGAGATGTACATGTGGGTAAGTGGTTAAAGCGGCAAACTATCACTTCGAAGACCCGAGTTCGAATCCTCGAACATGAAAAAGTTTTTCAGCAGTATTTCCAGTTATCAAATTTTCAAATTTGAAAATATAAATGAATAAACTTCAATATTTGTACTATAAAATAAATTGTACAAATTGTTAATTAACAATTTTTTTTAATTAATTACATTGTAAAAATATAGATGAAATATAGGCAAAATATATATATAAATTTTATATACGGATTTTATATAATTTATACAAAAAAAGCGGCAATAAGAATAATAGTCAGTCTATATACTATGAATATAAAATTTATATAAAAAAATATATAGTTTTTCAATATAATTTAAACTATATTTTCGTCCGTGAGGGCCCTCTTTCAAAAGAGGGCGAGGTTTTCAAAAGAATTTATTTTCTTTTCAATGAATGTGTTACCGACATATCCATGTCTGCATGTACTTCCCCTGAAAGAAGTCATGCTTTAACGTTTTTTCATTAAGATTTAGAAGTAAAGAAACTTGTAAAATAACTTTCAAAAATGTTTTTTCAAGATAAGGTAGATCGGAATACTTATAGAAAAAAATGAAGAAGTGAATAAATATGGTTGGAAAATAATTTTTTTTTTGTAAATATTAAATCAGAAATCTTAACTCAGGTGATACAGTCATGTATAATTAAAACCAGGGTTCAAATCTTAACGTTGGTCATTTTCGATTTTTTTTTTCAATTCAATACTTAGTTAGAACGATTTCCGCAAATCCGTGATATTAGAAGTTGTAAAAAGTTGGAAACTTTGTAACTTTTGTGAAACTGAAGAAAGTTTACTTACACGTGATTAAAAAAAAGGGAATGACAATGACTAATAAACAAGCCTGTAAATGTCAGCATGACACGTAATTATTCTACGAGCGGTTCTTATTATTTCTCGCTAGTTGCTTGTCGCAAACACCCTGACACGTTTCGGAGACAGTGTACACGTCTTTCGGAGCAACGGAATAGCAGAAATTTTTACGCTCGTCGAGCAGCCAACATCTTGGCAGATGTTTGTTAATAAGATAAGTGGATAGGAGAGGCGGAAAAATAGTGATTCTGTTATCAAAAGAAATTCACTTTTTACTTCATTTCATTTGAAGTTCTTCCATAGAAATTGTAATTTTTTAAATGAATCTGTCTTGTCTTGAGAAAACCACTAACACTCATCAGATTAATATGTCTGGTCGTTCATAGGCTACAAATATTTGCGTATCGATCACGTTTTACTAGAATATTCGCATGCAAATATTATCTTGATAAAATATTTGAAGATCATATAGTCGATTTATAAATTGCATGCCCAACCTGACGGGAATCCATTAAATCGTGCTTCATTTTAGCAAACGTAGTCCGCCGAGTTGACCCAAATTAAATTATGCGACGACAAGGAATAAAATCGTGGTTTACACCAGGCAGCGAGTAATTATATGTTTCATAGATAGCAGATAACATTAAATTCAAATTTCCCGACGCTTTACTGAAAATACAGCAAACAGTTTTTTGCGATGAGTCATCTAATTAAAAATAGCACGACAACAAAGGGACACAGAAAAATGAATTTCCAAGCAAACACAAATACCAAGATCTAAACAAAAATTTTATATATGCAGACATATATGCGACATATGCGACATACAGGATGTCCCATTTTAATCCGGCATCACCTGTAATAATTTTAAAAATGTGTGTTGAAGAAAAAAATGTAAAAAATAAGAGTCTAAATTTTCTAAACAACTCATATTCCTTTTAAACAGACCTCATCAAACTAAGAAACTCTTATTCTTGACATTTTATCGCCAACGGTTATATTGCAAGTTATTCAAGGTGCTGGATTAAAATGGGGCACCCTGTATATGTGGCATAAATGTGCCATATATGCAGCATTCTTGCATATATGGCGAATCCCATATATGCAACATAAATGCAACCATATATTTCGCATATATGGCAACATATATGCAGCATATATGTTTCTTTTTGCCTGGGGAGTGGTAATAAGTTTTAATTTCACTATTGAAGCTAGGATTAAATATTATAGCGTTTGAAGGAAATTGTTAAATGTCGTATAAACTCGACGTTTAATCGAGCTAAATTCCACAAGCGAATTCACCGGGATCTCGCGATGAATTCACGCGTGTTTCACATGCGAAACTCTTGTGCTGCATGTGTGACTAACAATCTGCTGTACACATCATCAAAGTTTTCAGTGGCGAAATTTTGAATGCAAACTCGAGCTTCGGCTTATAGGAGTACGATGTTTCTCGCGATGAATAACTGTTGCCTTGAATCATGGTAAATAAAAATTGCAAAAATAAAAATGTGAAAACATGAATTTAAAATAAAAGCAATTAGAAACAAAAATTGAGCAGTAGTATCAGAGAGTTGGTACCTCTAGATAATATAAATAGATGAATTTGTTCCTTTTATTATTTTGATTAAACAATGGAATTTTAAAAACATAAAGTTAAAAAATTTACAATCTACATGAAAAAGATACAAATTTCATACAAAATTACACAATGCATCACAATTATAATTAAAATTGTGAAATTGTACGATAAGAAAAAAAAATAATACATTTTTATTGTTATCAAACAGTAAGGCGTCACAATTCGTAAGACACGTAAAAAATTACTGAGAAAAGCAGCAAATTTCATTAAGGTAAAAGTTTCCTTTAAATACGATGAAAAATTCATTTTTCTTGATGAATACTTTATACTTTTCACATCTATTAACTTTTAATACACACAGAAGCTAATTTTTTCTGTCATCAAATTTTGTTTTGTGTACCTAGGCAAATATTAGTGTAGAATTTTTCTCAGTGTAATTATAATTTTACAATTGTAATGAGTAATTGAAAATGTTATTTTAATATTTCATGTATATAAAAGTGATAACTTTACAATTGTAAATATATTTTTACAATTACAAACGTAATTTTAGATCAATCTTACAGAGAATGAAATATTGCAGAGTATAATCCCAAAGTACAAAATGTTGAAAAATTTATATTGTTCGCAAAATTGATCACGAACGAAGGATCAAATTGGAAAATAACGCTGCTGGGCTGACGATTAAAACGAGGGGGATAATTTGCGAGCGGGCTTGGACTTTGTTTTTCATTTTCATTGTGCGCTCAATTTTTCATCGCGCACATGTCCTCGCGGGAAATGCGCGACGCAGAATATTGTGTCGTAAAGGAGGAAGAAGAGGTCGGTACGACTATAATGTCAACGCGAGGTATTGTTCGAAAATATCACGTTGCTCACGGCGATCCTGTGAACTAAGCTCTAAGAACAAAGTCTCGAGGAACAAGAGAGTGATATTTTCAAAATTCCACCACTTTCGCATTCTTGCACGTTTTGCTAACACATTACACCATAACCATCGCCCTCGATATTCTTATTATACCAAAACTCGCATTTACTTCATTGCAACGTGATATTTCAATTTTTCATGCTTTTTCATCCTGCTGCTATATACATCGTTCTTAAAATAAACATTGTCAGTTTTATCCGGTGCCAAAAGATGTAATTTCAAGACAGATCTTGATACCGAGGATATTTTTGTGTCTGCATAAGCTATGCTATACGAAGAAAAAAGTGTAGAGTAAAAGAAGTTTCAATTAAATCCATATAACTTCGGACTAAACTATTAATAATGGCCCGGACAGCAAGAGTATGGTATTTTTGTTATACACAAAAAGAGTTTGCTTTACGGCATATTTAACGTTCATCTCGGCAAAATTTATTCCGCGCACGCAATACTACCGGCCACGTCATACCGACGATGAATATCATTCATAGCGATCGCTTCACAGTACTTTTCAATTTCACTCGTTAACCGTCCACGAATTATTTATCGCCCGGTTATCAATGTCCTGATCAATTTGTTTGATCTTATCGAAAACAAATTTATTACATTTTGATTTTACGTTGAAACGTAATTACTATTTGTTTTATCAGCAGATTAAATATATATATATATATATGAATTTTATCAAATGTTTTTGAAACGACATCCTTTAACATTAACTTCAACAACAGAATCATGCGTTACAATTTAATCATGAAATTCATGATAATACTAGAATTACAGCATTTTTTGTACCGTGGCGCACGCTGGCTACCATACGTTCGAGCCGTTTTCAAAGCCATTTTCCTTGAAACAAATTTTTTCTTGCTGGCCGTGCGCCTACAAAGCTCAACTTTCAACGAAATGACGAAATGAAAAATGTTCAGGGCATACCCTGAACATTTTTAGGACCCCTCAAGGCATGCCCTTAGTAGAGACGAATGTTTTGTTCCCTCGGGGCTAAAACACGCTCTAGGGAAAAAAACAGCTGAAACTCCCGCTCCCTTGGGACGAAAAATAGCGTATTGACCTCGTGTGCATGCGCCCATCGGTGCATAATATACTATTTTCACCAGTCAAAATTTCACTTTTCTATACAGTTGAGAAAAAAATAATGAAAAAGTTTTCATTTTTGAGAAATCACAGTGTTGATCCTCCTTAACACTTTACTTCTGGAAGCATCCCCTTCTTCTTCAATATGGCTTTTTACGTAGCTGTCTCACGTGACCCACCACACAATCAAAGATTGTTCAATCCAGCGATTTGATTGGCTGACTTCACACCCATGCTCATTCGTGCTGTTCCAGAATTAAAGTGTTAAAGTGATGTTTATACACATATTTTTCAAGTTTGTTTTCGTCAATTTCTTTTATGTTATTCTTTCGATTTTTTTTAATTTTGTTATACAAATAAGATAAAGTTGTTGAGAAAAAGCATTGCAAATAATCATTTGAAACAAAACCACGAAGGAAAGATTTGGAAAGACGGGTCGAGACTCGGGGGATTTAAAGGTGAAGATTTAATCGACGACGTAAACCGTCACGCTGCGGATTAAGGGGTTGCGCAGACATTCACACAAAGACCTGAGGGGTTTAACCAACCACGAGAACGTTTCCCTGACTGCGAGCACCGGCGAACAAGCTCATCAGCCGAAACTGTAATCTCGTTTCTAGGGACGAGTCCGGTATCGATGAACCGTCGGTGCCATGCGATCTTTCGGGGTCTGTGTGTTCAGGCGTGGTTTGTTGTTCCACGACCGGCTCTTTTTTTTTTTTTTTTTTTTTTTGATCTCATAATTCCATTGTTTCCATTCTAAGTCATATTATTGAGTACAATTTTTATATCAAATTTTGAGAACGAACTTTAGTGCTACACTCAAGAACACAATTTTGCAAGAAAAAAATTTTGCTTGTCCTGGAAAATAAAACAACGTTATTTCGCTTTTTAAGTTTTTTATCACTTACTTGTTTTTCAAAGTCGAAAACGTTTTATTTTTTTCAATGTTTCTGTTTTTTTTTAAATATTTTTATAATATTTTATCAAGTAAAAGTTAATAAATTCAATAAAAATAGTTTCACAAATTGATAAAATAATCATTTCAAATCTCTCTCTAAAAAAAGTTTTATATTTTATAAGGAGTTTTTGGGGAAAACCAAACAGAGGTTTGTTTGGCGTGTTGATACAATCGAGTTGTGTATAACGGTGTTTCGATTAACATGACCCTCGGACTGGCAAAAAGGGAATAAAACGCGAAATATAATCTGCATGTTGTGAAACATAAAATGAAATAAAACGAACAAGCAGTAAGCCGGAACCAAGAGTATGTACAAATTCGATTCGTAAACAATTTGCGGAGCGCGACCGACGCGCTCTTGCCAACACCCAACAAACTCCGCATTACAACATGCCGAAGTTTAAATCCATGACATCCTATTAAGGCATTTTATTCCTATTAACGGCGTGTAAGCGAATTAAAAGCGTCGTTCGACAATACCATATTCGCTTTGAACTTGCATCGTGCGGCCGGGTTGAGCTGCTAAAAATACAAGCTCCTAATAGGAGATTTGCATTGGCCCTAGTTGAGAACTTTTGTCATAGCCAGCGGTCCTACAATATTTTGATAAACTTGTTCATCAGTTTTCCTTCGACATCAACCTCACTCGGAGATTTTAGGCTTAGCACTTAAACTGATTCATCTATGTTGTTTCACGTTGTCAATTATAGTTCGAGTGATTCGGGAAGTGGATTATTTGGAATTGAATTCAATGCTGTTTCTAGTCCGTTTAATCTTGTGCTGAACATGTTAAAACATAAAGTGTATCAACGATTCATATTTCTTAATTCATCCTATCTTAACCTATGCAAACAAATAATCCAATTTGGAAATTGTTTAATTTATATTTTACTAAGTTTTCGATATTATTTTCATTAAACAGTAACCGGATAAAAAATCCAACCAAATCCTGTGGACAAAATAACCACAGACAAAATAACCGTTCATATTTCTTTTTGTCATTATTTTATATCAATTTTTAATACACATATTTTGATGATTTAAACTTACTAAATCTACATTAGTGAAATTCACGTAAAGTAAGTACCCTAGTAAAAATTGATGTAGTGGCCTTTAAAGGCTTGCCCGGAAACTGTTCCGGGCATTTCAAAGGCAACTAAAAGGATGAATTTAGGGGCCTTTATGAATTTGTTACAGTTCGCATTGAAAATGCCACTAAGGGTAACCTTCAGAGAGCCCTTCTATTCCCCAGGAAGGGTCGCCTTGAATTAAAAAAAATTTTAACAACTAGATAAATGTTGATAAACTTAAATTTTCTTGAAAAAAAAAAACTTCCAATCACAGACGTGGGTATCGAACCCGAGTCTCAGAAGTGATAGGTCGATGCCGTATGCACTAATCCACAACCGACATGAAAACCTGATTTCTATTGAGAAACTCGTTCATTAACTTGAATTTATAATACGTGAATAAACTTGTTATATTTTTGAATTAAAAATTTCCAAAATCAGTTCAAAATACCCGAAGAATAGAAATTTTTTTGTTCAGTGTTTGAATTGTTATGAAATATATTTTTTTATAAATTGTTTATACATTATTTAGTTTTTTCATAAAAGGGTTAAAAGCGGCAATAATGAGTATAAATTAAAATATATTTTAGTGAATATATTTTTGATGATGAGGGTTCGTACGCTTAATTTAAAATACAGTTTTAATAACGAATTTTCCTTAACCTCGTGATGACTGGTACTTCTATGTTGAGTATAAAGTGATCCACTCTTTTGAAAAAGGTGAATGGCCTTTCACGTAAAATAAGTGCACATTAACTCATTGTGAGTGAATTTTCATTTGTTTTTACAGAGAAAGGTCATGAAATTATGTCAGTTTTTGTTTAATTCAACAAACGTATTAATGAAATTCAAATATACATTTACTTGGGCGATGAGTTGAAGTCGACCTGCAGAGTACAATGGGTTGTTATTTCACACCGCACGTTTAAACGATGAATTAACTAATCACAGTATATCCGCTTTCTAAGTGCGTCAGAGCTGTCAGAATGCATCCTTGTTGGTCGTGCGAATTTTCCGCTCGCCTGTAATTTATTCAAGGTGAGACTGAGGTAACTCTGGTCCGGCTACCCACGAGATATGAATATTCGGATATCACAAATCTGCACAAAGCTAAGTTTTACTCACCGCCAATAGAATGTCGATGAATTTTTATTTAATCTCGTTCAATATGCTTCAATTATCGAACGGAATGAGGGAACATATTGGAGATGAATTTTGTTTCACAAAACCAGCGGGAGTATTTTAGTTCTAACAAATTGATTCTGTTTCACAGGGATCAAGGAGAATGTTAACAAAGTTCAATCTCAAAGTGAAACTAAGCCGGAATATTTTTCGAATAAATATTCATCGAATTATTTTTTATTTGGAATACTGAAACCGTATTCATTTGTTGAAGCAGGTAGCTTAATTATTTTGTTTTACTTTTGAATTTGGGAGTGATACGATATGTCAAAAACAAAAGGGTAAGAGGCAAACTGCACAGTCGATATTTCACCAACAAACATGTACGAAGCGGAAGTCTATGATATTTGGCGTTGGTTTCCGGCACGGTCGCCGGATGTCGAGGCGCATCGCGCGGAAGTTCCGGCGTACTATCATCGAACGCTCAAAATCCAGATAACACCCGGTCATCAAGGAATTGTGCGCCCGCATTTCTTGTCATAGCCCAATCGAATTTGCAATCCGCAACAAATTTCAAATCAACTGATTAAATTTTCTATGCGAGCAAATATTCAGGACACCTTTACGTAAGCGTTTCAGTTGGTGAAATGCCCTAGAAAAAATTGCTTCAAAATATTAAAATAAAATTAATTCGAAACTTTAAACTTCATTCATGTTTTATACTCGGTTACTAATTTTGAAAATAATTGAACGTTTGTTTTTTTATGACGTAATATTTGCATTAAAAAGATGTATGCGGCTTTTATCAAATGATTATCCTCGAGCGCCGAACATTTGCGGCAAGGGCATAAAACGAAATTGATGGTTCAATCAACAAATTCTCGTGGCGGAATATAATTTCGTCGTTGCGTTGAAAGATTCTGATATGTTGCGCGTTTAAACACTGAGATCAATTTGCGGAGTGCGGTCGCGCACAATATACTGTGATCATATTATAAACTTGGTTAATCGACGTATCCCTCTTATGTCACGGAATAATACGCACCATCAATTCCAACATTATACATGTTACAACGTAGGAAAATGAGACCAGAGACAAAAATTTTGACTCCCGCGGTAGTACGTTTTTGTGTCCGCGCAATCGAATAATTCATAACACCACTCATGGTACTTTTATTCGCTGTGGTTTGTTTTGACGCTTGACATGTGACAATCGGATTTTTCATTATCAACACGGCTCAACGGGGAAAAACCGTGCGACGAAAATTGTACGAGTTGCGCACGAAATAGAGCCAATCACAAGTGAGGGCTTGTTGAACCCGCGACAAAGCGTGTGTTTATTGATGAACCAGAGGCGCAAAAAGAATACCAAATTGACGACTCATCTGTCGCCATACTTTTTTACTTCTTTGACATTCTCTTTGTTTAAATTAAATATAAAATTCGGTTGAAAAACACACGGACTTTGGAAGATATTAATAAACCAACCTCTCAAATCCCGTATATTGTTACTTGTGATAAAACCTGTGTTTGTTCGTTTTTTTTTTTTTTTTTATTTTTTTTTTATTTTTCCTCTTTATAGATATCGATGGGTCTAACGAAGAAGGTGCCATTTCAAATTCGAATTGAAGTGTTTTAAATATTGACTTTTTCTTTAAGAACTCATTTTTTAAATAAATATTTATAAAAGAAGACAACATGAGGGATTAAAATTTAGTAAACAAAAGTTTTGGTTTTTTAAATTCGAGTAATTTCGATTTCAATTTTGATGTAATCAAAATTTTAATTTAAGTTTATTTTATTTCAGTTTGATCAAAGAACGTTAATGTTACGCTCCAAGAGTTCTTATAGGTTTAAGGGGAGGGCTCAAGCCTTGTGATACTTTCAAGACGAGTTCAGTTTGTGAGCCAACATTTGATAATTTTTTACAACAAAAAACATATCAGCAGATTCTTCTCATAACAAAGAATCTGCTGATATGTTTTTTG
>JAPYZS010001391.1:0-20407 GCA_030522925.1 Trissolcus japonicus | reverse complement strand
AAAGGGCGTTCATCTTAGCAGGCAAAACACTCAATCGTTCGGTTATTGTGAGGCAAATTGTGAGTTTGTTTTATATTTTTTTATATGAAGTTTTCATTTTTCATATTTTCATTGTCGGTCCAGAGATGGTAAATCTCTGAGGTGAAACGCCCGCCATTCTCGCCAGCCAACGTTGGCTCAACTCTTTTTGCCAGAGTTAAAAAATTAAAAGAATTGTTCTAACATTGGCCCAACGTTGGAAACCGATGTTCCAAGCCAATTTTGGACAACGTTGGTCTAACGTAGAATCGGTTGTTCATTTTGGTTTGTCGCTGGCAATTTCTACATTCTAATGATTGTCACAATAACCCCTGTGTCACATTAACCCGTACTGTCCCTACAACTACCTAACTAAGGTCTTGTTTTATTCAGTTATTCATTTAAATGATTACGTTTTGTGTCCATCTCTAAGGGGAAGCTGAGATGAAATTAATAGTTAAAAAAAATTGTTAGCAGTGGAAATGAAAATGAGTGTGCGTTTATGACGGCGAGTTGAAAATGAAAAGTACACGATGATGAAAAGAGACCTGTGTTTAGGAAATGTAAGAAGTAAATCTCACTGAAGATTATATATAATTTTTGTCGAGATTAAAAGCTTGACTTGCATTGCACTGAAACACCCAGGCATTAATCAGAAGCCGGCTCTGCTGCGCCGCAAAAGAGTGATATGGTCAGCGTGCAGATCAGTTAACTTAGCTGGCCGACAGGGACGAAATAATTTCATAAACGGAAATGTAGCTAAGACTCTTTCGCACCAGGAGGGGCAAAAAATGTGACAACTCCGTGCTCAACATGCCGAGTTAATCTCGGTCTTTTGGCGATTCTTGCGAATTTGTATGCGTATGAAAACTAATGGACGTGATTTGTCAAGGATAATTTTCTCTCGGCTTGAGAATCATTTTAATTAAAAAGTGCCTGGCGCTCTTTTTTTTTCTGACAAAAGCCTCTGTTACAGAGGGAGAACTTTTTTTTGCCTCTCTTCATCGATCGATCATAAAATTGCGAGTACGTTGAAAAAAAAATGAATATGGCAGGCGACGATGGGACTCGTAGGTGGTCGTCGTAATTCCGCTCTCGAACGCTTGCTCGCCAGGTTCGACATCGTCAACACAACCTTTCCGACAGAAACGCAAATCACTCGAATATATATGGCACAATGCTGAACCAACGTTTATTCGATTTTCGTGAGCAAGTAAAAGGCATTTGCCGAGTTCATTGCAGATGCGCCCAGATTTTTATGCATGTATTCCGACCTGGCATGGTAATGTTTGCATGTGTTGATTTTCTTATTTTCGCCGAAACTGGGCAAAACGAAAATGACAATTTTGCTCCCCCCCGGACGATTTTGCGATTTGCACACCTTTTCGCATGCGAATTGGGTCGAACTAATCGCACGGAAAAATAATGCAATTGGCTTTTGCATTACGGGACTCGGGCGACGAGATTGCGGCTAATTAATTGTCCAGCCCCTTCCGATTACAGTTGCCAGAGCGCGGCGGCACACTTACACGTGATATGGACACTCGTATCCATCATCACGTATTATATCAAAACGCAGCCTCGCGGAAACATGCTTCTGGTGGGAATAGGCGGAAGTGCTAGTCAGTCCTTGTCCAAAACGCCGGAGTTATATGTGTGAGTTGACCACGTTCCAAATAGGGGTCACCAAGCATTAACCTGGTGCCGGATTTCCGCTCAGACTTAAAGGCCCTTTACAACAAGAATGATGTTGAAAATGCCGTCTCCGGAGCAAACGGTCCCCTAAAATCAACGGCTTTCGAAAGTTAAGCTGAATTTCTTGGATGGTCATGGTGGTCTATACCCAGGTAGAAATGTACGTATGGTCCAACGTTGGGCCAACGCTGTGAAAGTTGAGTCAACTTTGGATGCCAATCTTCGGTCCAGAGATGGTAAAATCCTGGGATGAAACGCCCGCCCGTCATCGCCAGCCGACATTGGCTTAACTATTTTTGCCAGAGTTAAGCCAATGTTATTCAAATTATTTAAAAAGTTGAATTATTTTATTTATATTGACAAATTTTTGGCGTACACATGTCGTGTAAATATGTTACTTAACCAGAAGATTTAATTGTTCCAACATTGGCCCAACGTTGGCAACCGATGTTCCGAGCCAATGTTGGATGAACATTGGATGCCACCATTGTATAAATGATGTATGTCAAAGTTGGTTATCAGATTATTTTGGCATTTCTGGCAATTCAATTTGATAAACATTGGTACAACGTTGGCTGCCAACATTGGTCCAACGTAGAATCAGTTGTTCATTTTGGCTTATCGCTGGGAATTTCTTCATGGATAGTCAAGGTCAAGTCAAAATTATAAATCATGTCAATTTTTTTAGGAACGGGGGATAGTATTGGTACCTGCAAAAATTTATTTTTTATTTTTGACGAAAAATAATTTTGTTGAAAACAGTCTTGTGTAAGTACAATTTGTAAGGCGATTGTACCTATTATGGATAATTGCACGAATTATCAACAATTGTTTAAAAATTAATAGAGAATAGAATCTAAAAATTCTTCCAATTTCATTCGGTTCGGGGACACTTAAAATAGCAATTTAAATACTGATTTACATTTTATCTGAATCAATAGATATAAATTTTGATAATGCAGGTGTCAATACTGGTACAACCACCTTATTGAAATAATCTTGTTAAGATTGTTCAAAAATCTAAACAAAATGAAGACTTTGTGTTGTTTTGCAGTGTAAATTTCCAAGGTATAATTATAATGATAATTAGATACTTTTGAACACATATAATTCCTACACTAAATATGGTAATTAAGTTTGATTACATTACCTAAAGTTTCTTTTATGTAAAAATGAATGATACCGGGTAAGTAATTTAATAACAAATACTTGAGTAAGACAGACATTATCGTACAATTTTCCATCAAATTCCACAAACTTTGCGTAAATTGATTAGAGGTAAAGTTTATACATCAACATGAATTCTGTTTAAATAAGAGGCAATGTCGGAGTTTAAGATCTATTAATCCGCTGTCAAAGGCCAGAATTTACTTTTCCATTGCCTCTCAACTTCGCTGAATAAATATCTTACGTGGGGAGTCGAAAATAAAACTTTCGTAATTATGTTTCCATCGTTCGCGTCGCGGTAACGAGTTGAGTCGAATCAAAGAAACGCGACACTCCGGCGCAATTTATTAATTAGTTTTGCAACGAAACATCGTGTCTTGGGAATATTTATTCACTCGACTAGCAAACCGTCCGGGAGAGGTTCGCCCCGCCGGCCATTGAGCGCGATTTTATGCGCTCAATATTTTTTCTTTTCTTGTTCGCTCGTCAATTCAAACCTGATTAATTTAATATTATTTTCATTTAAACTTTTGCAATAAACGCTTTGACACGAAGTATAATATTTACAATAATACGAATAAACAAATTCAAAAATTGAGTGATTTCAAATAGCCATTCCTTCCTATTAAAAAATGTTGATGAAGTTGAAGTGTTGTTTTACTAAATTTAAAGGTTGTTACAGCCAAATATTGAGTGTTATAGAAATAAAAATATTATTATTTTTAATAATCTTTGAGCTCTCACGGAAAAAAGTATATTTTTTAACAATGACTATATTTATATATATTTTTGATAAATTCCATTATATAAATTTATAAAACGTGGCAATAATGAGCATAAATTAAAATATATTTTAGAGAATATATTTTTGATCGTGAGGGAATCATAAGTTATTTCAGTTTTCCAAAGGTACACATACCTGTCGGACCTCAAATTTACGAAAATAATTTGCAAAATTGACAAAAAACTGAGTGTGTAATAAAACGACATGAAAATATACATGGTTCTAAGGAATTGAATTCTTTTGTTTTAACAAATGGTCGACCCGAACAAATGAAAAAGATATTTTACTTTTAATCTGACACTATCACGAAAATGCCATGTGTAAGAGTGAAATTACTATTGTTAAGAAAAAATTCCAATATTTTATTCAAATAATAATAAAAAACTTGAATTTGACCTTAATCACAAAAACAATAACTCACTATCAGATGGTAACTAATTAAACGTGATTCTTGACTGCTATACGAACTTTAATTTCAGTCGTATTTGCTGTTTTAAATAATACATTTTAAAATGTAATCATTTTGATTCAATAATGAAAATTTAAAACAAGATGTCTTTGAAGATAATTTTCTACCAAATTCTTTTAAGGAGGGTGACTGGGGTGGTGAGGGGCAAGGGGCATGTTCCTATCCTTCCAATTCATTTTTTTGCAGAGTGACAACTTTGAAATCTCAAAACTGAATAAATTTATTTCTTTATTTATAAGTTTTTCGTAATGTTTTAGAATTTTAATGTTATTTAAATTCATAAAGCAACATTAATATTTAGTTCAAAAGTATTTAAACAACAAATTTATTAAAATATTAGTGAATGAAAATAATGAATGAAAATTTTCATCGATTTTTAGTAGGTTATGTTGGTAACAGTCCCATACTAAAAGGTTAGGAAATGAAGAATCAGTGAACTTTAATTTATAATTATTTAGAAACCGTATGGACAATCTTATAGTCGTTTAAAAAATAAATTCTTTAATTGTTTAACGACTTATTAAGGAAGGTTTGAAAATATCAAAATCATAAAATTTGTGCTGTTTTCATGCTCTTCCATAAGAGCCCGTGTTAAATGTTATTTTTCCATATATAATTACTCATAAAGTAAGCGGTGTAAAATTCTGAAAAATGCAAGTATGTTTTTTAATAGATATTTAACAAAGCTCTGTCAAAGTTTCATTGGATTCTATCATTTTTTATTAAGATTAGTTTTCTCCTTAAAGTGGCACAACTCTAAAACTAAAAGTGGTAAAACCGCGAAATGGAAAATTATTTTCTCATCTAATTTATAATAATTTTTTTTTGTAAAATCTCAAGTAATCTGATATAGTTCACTTAATATCTAGTTAGATGAAAAGTCGAGGGGGGGGAGCTACACGTTGGAATCTCGTTGAATAGTGATCGGCGGTTGCAAAAAGCAACAAACGCACTATATTAGTACTCAAAGTTTGCAACTTGTGTAATCAATTGTGCTAAAATGGAGTCCTTCACAACCTCTATCGGGTGCCATTAGGTTTGTTCACAGATATGTTGGCGCATTTTCATTATTTGCATCCGCCGCGTCTGCGAAGAGGTGCCGATGAAGTTGGCCCGCTCAAGATTAATAAGCCCGACGAGATGAGACGCGAGGTTCGACTCGAAAACCCGTACTAATTAATAGATGCACGCATTCTGTGAGACGAGGCGAGTTGTAACCACTTTGCCCATTCTATTTGACTTGAATTAGATTATTGAACGAGTCGTCGAATTATCGGCTTTCGTTCGAAACAAACCGAATGTATATACTTGAGTTAATATCGCGCTCAGCCACTCGCTCCGAACTTCCAAACCTCAATTATTCCATCCCGCGATTACATATTTCATTATCAACATCTATATCTCAACCGGTTATGTCTACATGGTAAAATACCCTCGACAGCTTCTTCGCGGCATTGTTAGGAAAGTTTTTTTTTTATTTTCGTGAATGAGTAACGAGATTTTCCAATAGTCATTTTCAAGATTTTTATTGTGCGCGGCTTGTTGAATTGAAATACAACGTCATTCCCATCCATAATAGTGCGCTGAAGATTCCTGTGGAGAGGATTTCAAGAAACGTAAATGCTGTATAAATAGGTTGTCTGCGTTTTGACAGGTCCTTTCGAGTTTCACGACTATACGCGCTACGAAATCGCTGTCGCGAAATTTTTCTCATCTCCGTCCACTCCAAATGTTGCAAGCCAAAGTGTATCCGTGAATGCGCGGTCTCGGTGTTTGGGAGAAAACAATGGACGTGGGATTATCTGTAACAAAAATTGGCACAACAATTTTATTTAATGATTATTAATTTTTGCATGCGATAAAATTGATGGTTTAATATTGCTTTACATCTGGATGGGAAAGTGGTTTGAACCTGTTGACTAATTTTCAAACGTCTTTATCACATCCTGACACTGAGTTACGAAGTCATCGATGGAATCAAATATCTTGTCGTTCAAGTTCGAGTCCAAAGTGGAAACTGACATCTTTCTGGTTCCCAATAGATTCTAGAAAATTTTGCAATAGCATAAAGGATGAAAAAGACATATTTTATCTAACGAAATGTCTGTTATAGTTTTTTTTGTCAAGTTAGTTTATCATTTAAAAAACACGCTCCCGAGGGAACTCATTGCGTAAAGTTAAAACTAAAGCAATCTAATGTAATTACGGGTTAACGTAATGTGGGTATAGAAATTATCCTTTGAGACGAAAGTCTCGCGGGATTGTCGGACTGTACGAACACACATTGGACGAAAGTTTACAGTGTCGCCATTATATCGTTGTACGCCGTTAGGTAATACCAACTGGTTCAGATGCCCGACTTAATATACCTAGCGGTCGAAGTTGGCAAATTATGTTGCTTGTAATAACCGGAACTCATAAAAACCGCCGTATAAATATAAGCAACGGTTCTTCAATAAAAATGAAAACTTCTCTTAAAGATGTAACCAAGAATTGCGGTGAAACGACCTGTGTAAAAGTTTTATTCTGAAGGTCAAGTTGAAAATTAAACAATTTTCTTTTGGATTCAAAAAATTTCTTTTTGTCACGTATTCAAATTTTGGAGATAATAAATTCACTATTTGAAACTTGTATATAAAAATTAAAACGAATGTTCGCGCGATTTTATCAATGACACAATTACACAGCGTGTCACAATTACCCCAACCGCCCTCTTATCTTTTGAGATCTTTCGCATAAAATTTTTTACTCAACTCGTCCCGATTGGTTGGAGGTCGTGTTAAATGTATAGAAAAAGGAAGTGTCAACTGACTGAAAGAGAGGAAAAAAAGTTTGGCCTGCAATAAAAACGCGTTCGAGGCACTGCATTGATCTGTTAAGCTCTCCTCGATAAGCCGAGGACAAAAGGCCGCGGTGCCTCCTTTTATACAACACTCTTTTCCTTTGCCTCGAGCTTATCGCTTTTACTTGCGATTAATCGATTTGCCCCGGCCGATTTATAATGTAATATCCGTCGGCGAGGAAGACAAATTGTGGACAGCCGGACAATTTCAACCCCTTCCCTTGACTTTTTCGTTGCAATAGTTTACACAAGTCAAGTAAATCAACGTCCAAATAATTGGATCATTACACTGATATTTCGGAACTTTATTCTGAATTGGCGACAAATTTCACAGGCAACGATCTATTACTAATAACCAGTATGTACCTCCTCCCCCCAACTCTGAAACTTTTAACCATTTTTTCGACCTCTGGAGATTGAATCAAAAAATGATCCTGAAAAATTAAATGAAAAAAAAAAAGAATATTTTTATTTATAATTTAGTATACTAAAATTTGGTATAAAATTTTATTTATTTACGTCTGGTCTAACGTTGGACCAACGCTGTGAAAGTTGAGTCAACTTTGGATGCCAATCTTCGGTCCAGAGACGGTAAATCTCTGGGATGAAACGCCCGCTCATCATCGCCAGCCGACATTGGCTCAACTATTTTTGCCAGGGTTAAGCCAATGTTATTCAAATTATTTAACAAATTGAATTATTTTATTTATATTGACAATTTTTTGACGTAATTCTTTTTAGATATTTATTTTTATGATTTATAGTCAGTTTTAGAAATTTTAAACGTCCGATGAATTTAAGGTTATTGTTGGTTCTGAGGTTCTGAGGTGGGATTCGAACGCTCGTCCATCGGATCTGTAGTCTGCCACTCAGTCCACTGTTCCACCGGCTGTCTTTGCACATGTCGTGTAAATATGCTACTCACTTATCCAGAAGATTTAATTGCTCCAACATTGGCCCAACGTTGGCAACCGATGTTCGAAGCTAATGTTGAGTAAACATTGGATGCCACCATTGTATAAATGATGTATGCCAAAGTTGGTTATCAGATTATTTTTGCATTTCTGGCAATTCAATTTGATAAACATTGGTACAACGTTGGCTGTCCAACATTGGCTGCCAACTTTGGTCCAACGTAGTATCGGTTGTTCATTTTGGCTTATCGCTGGCAATTTCTACATGGATATACACTTACATTGATGTACATGTTCCGGTAATGCGCACAGATCTTGATACAATCTGTAAAGACTTGGATGTCCTCAAGTTTTTTACCATCCAAAATTTCATCGATCTCAGAAATATTTCGACAGGCTATCACCAGCTGATTGCTGAGCAAGGAAAATAAGTGGTTCGTCATTTTGGAGGTGTAAAAATATTGTGCGTTGGAACATATCCTTTTGAGTGCGTAGAACAGTCTGTTCAGGCAGTGTGTCAGTTCATTGATGGTCAAAGCGCTGCTAAGCTCGTCGCAGGGTTTCTTCAGTAGTTTCAGGAAATCGATGTTCGACTCACACTCCTTGATGTTTTTCTTGATTTCGTTGTTCAACCATAATAATCTCCTTACGTTTGTCGATTGAGTACTTGACAAAATGTTTGAGATGTGCTCTACCAGAGGACTTTGCAGTTGTTGATAAATATTTTGAAGATTTGTACCTGAAAGGCATCAAGAAATTGTACAAATTTATACAAGTTTTACAAGTAGAAATAGTGACCTCGTTTCAAAAATAATCATAATAATTAAGATCGAGAAAGATTTTTGATTTGTCAAATTTAAATGATTGATTTTTAATTTTTGAACGGTTCAAACTTGGAACTCATTTTTTGTGTTGTAACAGAGTCCGTGATCATATAATCTCGTTACGTTTCGCGTACGAGTAAGACCTTATAAAATTGAAGTCAAGATATAAATGGCGGCAGTAAAAAGCATCATTTCGAAAATAACACAATTGCGTCCAGCTAATTTGGCGTTGGAAAGTACGTTCCGTTGAAATGGGATAATGCGCTAATGATTCTACGATGCACTTGGTTACGAATTACGTGGTATTGACTTTTTCAAATTTATGATGTCATTTTCCTTTCACGAGCGAGTTACGATGTTTCGATTATGATTACTATTTTCACGCCAACCGACGTTCATTTTGCGCCAACTTGGATATATCAATTACCAATTACTGACGTTAATTAGAAATAATATACTAAGTTATATTGGCGGTTTTTCGTTGTAATTTAACTTTGCCTAAATTGTAGCATCAGTTTCATGTTCTTATTATAATATTTCAAGAAATTCATACATAACCGCTATTATACATTATGAAACATTTAGTTCTATTCAATTGGTTAAATTATTTGTTTGATAAATTATTTGATGTGTTTAATTATCAAATTTTTTGGTTTATTAATTTTAGTATGAATCCAAGTAAAAATTCATATATGTGTCCATAAATGGAACATATATGGCACATATATGGGTCCATAAGTTGAACATAAATGGCATATATATGGGTCCATAAATGGAACGAAATGGCACATATATGGGTCCATAAATGGTACATAAATTTCACATAAATGGATCATAAATGGTACATATATGAAACATAAATGGCACATATATATGCAACATAAATGTCACATATAAGGTTCCATATTTCTGACATATATGACGATCCACCTAAAAAATCCATTTATGTGCCATTTATGCGGCATATATGGATCCATATATGTGGCATTTATGTCTCATAGATGGGTCCATATATGGGCCATATATGTATTTTAATATATAAATGACCCATTTATGTTCTATATATATGTCATTTATGTTTCATATATGTACCATTTATGGTCCCATATATACATTTTTACTTGGGAACTGAATGGCAAAATATCCGGAGAAAATTATACTTGAGATTATATGTTTTGTTTGTTATTTTAGTCCGATTTTAATTTTCTCATCCATCTCTCTTTTCAAGTAATACTTTCTAGATCCTTTTCGCAAGTTTGATTATATCGTACAGCGATGAAGCCAAAACTGGTATTCATCCATCAGGCAGAGGAGCTTGTTGGTAGAAATAAGCTCTCGATCATCTATAGCTAGTTCGATTTGCTTCGTCCAATGCAAGACAGTTGCCTCGATTCGTTTGAGCAGCTCCTTATCGGCCGTTGCGTCGACCAAGCTCACACCATTAACGTCTACCGGTTGATACATAACTGTTAAGCCCAGCATTTTGTAACGCAAATCCGTTATCTTGCACACGTTCTCCTGCATGTTATCTAGAAACTCGGCTTTAGTTCTTGGTCCAAAATTAAAGAAAACAAAATATCCCAACAAAACAGAACGACCTTAACATCAATTTTCACTTTAGAAAACGAAAGTCTCGAAATGAAAAGTTCTTTTTTTTTTCGACAAAAGGATATTTTCAGGCCACGAGGATCCGCTGGATAAGATCGGTGAAAACACGTTGTTCAGAAGATTCAAAACTGTTCCTTCGAGTGTTGCACTGTGGACGCCAAAAATGATCTCGTCCTGAAAATTGACAGCCGTGAAAACCTGTCCGGATTGCTTGACGAAGTATGTAAATTGTTGGACGGGGTAAGTTGGAAAATCAAGCGAGCATGTTAGTCGATCGTTGGTGAAAAATATCGCTAATGTGGTGTGTTTCGATTTTTCAAAAAACTGTCGGATTACGTCGCAGCACTCTTCCGTCCAGTCTTCATTTTTCAGTCCACTTAAAGTGGTCATTTCTTTGACCCTCGTGACCTGAAAAAAATTTCAATTTTCAGATACTACTTTAAAATAAATAAAAAAAACTTGAAAATACAAAAAATGAAAGGAAATGAAAAAAAAAAAAAATGGAACTAAAAGTTTTTTGAGTTCGTGACGCACTAATTTGTCAAGTTCGTCAATGGCATAGACGTGCTCCGGTGCGTCGGTGGAATCGTCTTCATCGTCGGTTTCCTCGTCATCTTCAACTGCAATTAAAAAAGTTGATAACGATAATTTTGTTTTCACCAAACGTTTTGCACTGTGCAAAAAAAAGCGTTTCGGTAATTGAGTTATCTCGGCCGATGCGAAAAAAGTGCAATTAGGATAATCAGCTGGAAACGGTAATTGCGGGATTACTTTTTAGTCGTTCCGGCGATGTTTTCATATTTTTGATTACCCAAGCTAATTCGCGATCGTTTTATAAGTTTCTAAAGATTGTTTGGCAATGGGTTGATTTTATTCCTTTTTTATCGATTTATAACCGATTGAGATATGCTTCGAAAAAATGTGTTGACGGTTCCACTTTTGCATTCACATGTCATAACGTAATTGTAGCGACTTATCATGCTCGGAGGAATGCATCATGTGCGCCATACAATTTCAGTGTGACACAGTGACGGCATTATGCTTACGTATTGTCCATTAAATTAGACCTGCTTCACTTTGATGCGTGTGTGTATCTACGCCAGATAATTGCACAATCTTCATTAATGCAAGGCGGGTGCCCTTGCAGGGAGGACTAACGAGAACGGCGTAACTCATTCCAAAATTTCTGCGACAACTTAATCCCCGGATTTAGTTTAGATAAATATATGGCGATCCGATGTTAATGAACTTCGTCTAAGCTTTGATACAACCAAAAATCAAATTTATCGAGCTAATTGCTTTTGACCGTTACTCTCTCTCTCTTTCTATCTCTCTCTTTCAACAGTACTTTCGATATTTCAATCGCAAAGCGTTTTCATTTATATTTTAATAGATTCATTGTTAATGAGTTTAGATTATATTTGAGTAATAACAGTACGAAATACAAAGTTCATTCTATATTGTAATCAATAAAATTTCATTATATGAAAATTTAATGAAATATGCTCATACGTATATATTTGGTTGAAATGTGTACATTTTTGTTATAACGTTTGCTTGAACCATGATTATTATTTGGAACAAAGGACAATTCATTTGAATGATTCTCTCGATTATCAAAACCTTTATAAAATTAATTTTATCAAGTTCATACGACTAATTGAAAGCTAATTCAAAAGTAAACGAATCGTTGCTCCACATGTTCTATTATAATAATAAATTTTGTAACAATGTCACATAAAACGTTTTATTTTTGTATTTTGTCATTTTGATTTCGCGTCAAAACCCAAAGAACTATTTGGTAAAAAATCCATATTTGCACAGGCAAAATAGTGAGTGATAAACGGAAAAGTAGTCTAGACTGAAACTCGCACGAGTTTTTTTTGAATTTTTTTTTTTAATATCATTTTTTTTCGCTACCACACAAATCTCACCTTTCGCTTCCAATTCATCGTCGGACTCGGCATCTAAATATTCTCGATGAGGATCTGGCGGCGGCTTAACACTTTTTTTCACTTTTTGCTTTTTCATCGCGCACTCGTATACTTTGGAGCGCCAACTTTTGAGAAAATTTTGTTCGCCGTCAACCAATGAAGTTTCGGGGTTAAAACAAGAACTGCAGTTGCGCTATATCAGATAAAAATCGCGCGGCGAAAAACACGTCGATTGATCGGCGAACGTTTCGTATACCAAGTCGCTCCGCTGCCGCCGGCTTTTTCGCGAGACACAATTTTCAAAAAGCCGAGAAGACGAAGATATGTTTGTTTGTTTCTCGATATTTATAGCTCCGCGCTGTAAAACAATCGATTGTCAATTTCTCGATGAAAATGTAAGAGGTGATTTATATTTTATGTGCGAAGATGTATAATTTGACATATCAAAAAAAAAAAAAAAAAAAAAGAAAAAAAAAGAAAAGGAAGAAAAATGATTGGTAAACATGATAAATTTCTCTCTTGAGGAGGAAAAAAAATAAAAAATTGTTTTCCTGACAGGCAAATAAAGCATGTCTGACGCACTTCTAAAATGATCGAAAATTTTTTTTGCAGACTGGAATATGGTATCAAGATATCATCCGCACGAGGATTTATCTTTTATACAAAAATGAGAAGTTTTTTTTTTTTCTACAAGGAACAAAAAGGAAGAAGAACCGTCGCAGTTGCGCTTATTCAAATTTGTTGTTCGCATATTCAACCAGTGAAGTATGTAAAGGTGATGCGGCACGGCACGCAAATATTATTTGTTGTTTTGTTTTGTCGTCGTTCATTTTTTAATTTTTTTTTCGGTCCTAATAAAAAGATTACAGCGCTGTCTTCGTACTCTCGAACAAAAACAAAACGACGCCGCGGAAGAAGGAAAACAAAAGAAACGTGACAGAAAGGAATTGCGCTTTCGAGCGCCGGCGACTGTTCAAAGTCTTTTATTTGACTGCAGAACGTCGCTGAGGAATGTATAATGCTTTATGTATATGTCTCCATATTCTTTCAGCATCCGGTGTGGAAAAATTTTCAACGATGGCAAAGACGGTAAAGTTTAAATTATAATATCATAAGTATAACTTGAGATTATGAAAATCACGAGCTCGAACAGAAGCTTACATAATGCGTCTCTTTTATGGATGCACAAACTGGTCCACCGATATTTTAATTTTCTTTTCGACTAATTATTAAAACCTTTATTTTTCGTTTCGCCATTAGTTCCATCAATTTTGCAGTGGCGCATCGTTATTACAATTTATTTTCTACAAAATTGTATAAAATCCTGACAAAAGCAGTGCACAACATTCTCTCATATGAAATTCTGCATTAAGAAAAATAAAAGAAAAGGAATTGCTTACAGTTATCGTGCCATGGCCTCAACCCCGTCGTTTTTCGACGGACATATATTTGAACCTCCACTTGTACCGCGTTGTATCTTATGGCAGTTGAAGTTGCCACCCAGCACCTTGAACATTATTTCGTATCGTTACTATATCGCTGCCAAGTTTGTCACCCTTGAGGATCCCCGCTAGGAACGTGTGATGCGATATGTACATTTCGCGTCATAAATTATACCTCGTGTAGCACTTTTTTTTAAAATAATGAATTTTTGCAAAAGCTCCCCCACCGAGTTCAATTTTTCTCCTTGCAATATCTCGAGGCTCTGGCTAACTTTTATTTTTACACCCATCACTTGAAATTAAGGTTGAAAAATTTGTTGAAAAAGTAATTGAAAAGTATAACTAAATGGAAAATCGTTGTATCAATAAGAAAACCTCGTGTTTCAATTATTTATTGACACTGTTCCCTTGATATGGATAGAGCTAGATCTTTGAAGTGAAAAAGCTCCGGTTAAAGGTGCAAAGTCAGCGGAATTGACAGAAGGTTATAAAATTCGAATTTTGAGATGAAATTTGCCGGCTTAGGAATAACGTAACGTGATTTTCGAGTTTCGCTCTGCGTGTCACGTGCACAGGAGTCTAATGTAGCGTAAATGTTCTTATTCGAATTATGGGTTTCGCGCCTCAATCGGATTAATGTCATCTTTGCGACTAGGAACGCAACGTATTTTCGTGACTTGGAATGGATCCAATCGCGTATAAAACAAGTTTCTCGAAATTTCGACAAAAAGCCATGTGCGTTTTTTTTCATTATAAATAGAGGAGGGTGTAAATATCGTTAGACACACCACACGCGAGAACGGTTATTCCCAGTTACAAACTTGGTGGATCAAAAAAAAAAAACGTGGCCTATTAATTAAAATTTTTTTCTGCCGTGTACTGCTTTTATTAAAAAAAAACATAAATAAAAAATATAAAATACCCTTTGAAATGTCACGTGAAAAAATGAACACCATGGTACCGCATGGGCGACAAAAAAAACAACGTGCTTTGAATAATAAACAAATAGAAAATGTCGATGCGAATATTTTATCGGCATCACAAAAGTTTGAGAAATGATTTTTCAATGGCGCTCGCTTGCTCTTCAATTCGCAAAACTTGCGCTCAACTTGCAATTTGATTTCCGGTTTTCAAATGTCGTTGATTTTTCCTTTGCTCGCGATTCGGCATGCAACGGTTTCGCGAACGCGACTTACATATTTTGCGAGCGTTTCATTCAAATCAGTTGTTTATTTTTTTTTTTTTTTTGGTTTCCACATTTTTCTTTGCCCTTTGGTATTACTTTTGCCTTGACTTTTTTAATTTATATTCAATTATGTTTTTAAAACGGGATGATTCACTGAAAACCTACGTATATTTTACATTTTTTTCAATCATATAATATTCAAAGCCAATTTCTCGTTTTATACATTTGCGATGTACCGACTCAGTAATTGTTATTTTTGTGTATTTTTATTTTTACTTGATTGCTTACAATCGTTATAAAAAGTTAATTCACGATTTTATCGTAATAATGTACTCAGATTTTTCATTCATTTGGTAGATAAATACATGAATAGGTAAACAGATAAATCGACAAATAAATAAATAGATGCAAAGACAAACAGATAATTAAATAATAAGATAAAGGATAAACAGATAAATAGATAAATATACCTTAGTACAAAAATATTCGGGCGGCCTCTAAAAATTATTATGGCCCTTAATAGGCGAGCCACAGACAAATTTTTTCTTTGTGACTGCGCCATTGGGCCTATTAAGGACCTATTAGGGCTCGCATTAATCAGGCATTAACAATTAGGCCCCTTAAAGGCCCTTATATGAAAATGGAAGAAAGTTAAATCTGGCATTTATCTGGCGTGTAATGCTCTCCCTAGAAATATCCAGATTTTGGCCAATATGTGGAAAAAGTATGGCCTTACAATGATTACCAGAATTATTTCATTTTGTAATTTAGTAATTCATTAATGTGTGAGCCAAATAGGGCATCAACAGAAATTTCTTAAAATTTTGAAACATTCAATAATCACTTTTAAAATATGTATCTGACAGTTTGAAGACAATTTGTATAATATGCGGTCTTTAAGAAATGGCATAAAAACGTAACATTAAATGTTGAAAAAAATGGTGTCGGTCTGTATGCATCTTTCGACGCTGAATGTTAATCAAAAGTGGAAATAGAATTGTATTGTCGAAACACATTTGTATACATATTGAAATTGTAATTGGAAGTTTAAATTTTACAACTGTCCAACTATCCAAGAAATTTATTCTCCATTCATATTTTTTTCAAAACAATTAGGGCTAGCCCTATTTTGAATAATAAGGGCCTAAAAAAGCTAAAATTAAAAGAAAATCTATTCGGGTCAACCCTAATTTGCCTAATCAGGGCCTATTATGGCTTGCCATTCTAGCTTTCATATGAAAGGCATTACACGCCAACAAAGGGCCAGTGGTTAACCTACTCGGGGCCTTATAAGGGCCTTATAAATTTATCGGACAGCAATAATATTAGGGCCCGAATTTTTACTAGGTTAAATACATAAACAGAAAAATAGAGATGAGATGATTTTCCTAAAATCTAGCCTAGATTGAAGTATTTTTGACAATGAAAATCGATACATGGCTCATAATTAAAACATTATTATTAAAAAAAATAACTTTTTCTTACTTTTTGACGATCACTAATTCCATACATCCTTAATTAACGCTGTTAATGTAAATCTATCAGAGAAAAGCCTGGGTCTTTGTTTGAACGTGTGAATTTCGTAAATTTATTTAATAATTGAAGCAGTAATTTATGTTTGAATTGAATCAGCAGTTACACCACAGGGCGAAAGTTTCGGACTGTAAAGTATCCAAATAATCGTCCGGGGCTTATTTTGAAATACGTTTGATACATATATCCCGAGTGATTGTATATATAAGTAACTTAATTCCAATAGCGCGGGAGTTGGCAATTTTGAGGAGGAACTTTGCTCGAATAGCTGACCAGCTGCGTATTATGGTTCTTTCAATGTTGCACTAAACTATTACCCGTCGCAGCATATCTGTTCTGTTTGTGCATTATAAACAAGTTTATCTTAGCAGGCAAATAAATTATAGTGACGGCTTATACTGACTAACCGCATTAGAGTTCATTAAACAACGCTGGGGCGCGCAACTCAAACCCAAAGAAATTGAATTGGTCCTGAAGTTTATGAAAATGTGTGCCACCGAAAATTACGCTCCCCCGACTGCGACTGGTTGTTAAAAATAATTGGGTTTTGGATTTTCACAGTCAATTGAACGCAAGTTGGAATAGCAACAAAGTCGATGCAATCACGATTTGCCATCAACACACTTATATCAGCGAGTGCACCAAGTTTCGTTCGTGGGCAAGATTTCATTCGCAAATAAACTTCGAACACTGATGTGCTTTTAACAACCGAAATTTCGGTCAAGTTGCAAAGTAGAACTAATGTTTAAGGATTCAATTAAACTTGAATCAGAAACAGTTAGTCCTGATCAGGTCATTCAGACCACTTACATTAACTCATGATTATTCTATGATTAACTTTCCAACTCGTCTTAGTCTTGATTAATTTATCGCCCAATTTGGATTTTGCTTTTATATTTCAACGAGCTAATCATTCGCCAGTTAATATTTCATCGCCAATCATGTGTGCCAAACCTTTTTCAACCTCGATCAAAAAATCAATCAGATCGTCTCTCCCCGACTAATTTACCTTGCAATTTAGATTTTGTTTGTGTCACAACCAATACGTTACAAAGTTGCATTCTAATAATCATTTAATGAATTATAAATTTGAGTAATGATAAGATATCTGACGACGAAACTATTTATGTCTGAATAAACATAAGTGGAATACATTTTACATTGAAGATTGGTTTATTCTATGCATCCTACGATGGAACAAGTTAAGTGTGCATGTAAACGTTGATGTACGAGTGAGCAGCTCAAGGGATTCGATGTACTCATTCTAATCCTTCGGTTTCTACATTCAAGCCTCCACGAGATTGTTTTGCGCATGTTATATTGTTTTGTTGTGACATGATATACCAATTTAGTTGCATACATCGTCAAAGCGTTATTATAATTTGATTTATTATTGCATGTAATATAACTGGTTTCTTCTCAGTCATAAAAAATAGCGGCAAAATAATCTCCGGCGTGACAGAAAGGAGTTATATAAATAATATATACTGCGCAACAAGAAGAGGCGCGATTGAATGTGTCGTCTGTTTCAGATGTAATATAAAATAAATATCTGAGCGTATGTGGTATGACGTTTTAAAAGCACATTTCATGAAGCAACTCAATTTCTTTGAATTTGCCTGACAAAATCGCGTATTATTTTCAAGCGGATGCGAGGGATAAACGATAAACCTCTTATCTTTCTCGATATGCCCTTACTGTTTGAAGCTTTCATCACCATCGCGATGCTTTCCGAGTTATACCGAGAGCGTCATGAAAATCATATACTCGTTTTCATTTTTTTATACCTTATCGATCGGGACACATCTAACGGAATTGGTATATCAGCATCATAGAATTCGCTTAAACGTATTCATTTATTCTTTATTCTTCATCCCAACTGTTTCTTCTTGTTTCGTCGTCACAAGCGGTGCTTCAATTTTTAAGGTGATTTTATATATAAAACCGTCTTAAAAATTTAATTTTTCACTTATCGTTATAGCGATAAGTGAAATGCCAGAATTATCCATCCGGTGAAAAAAAAAAGAAATTATTGTTATATATCTTATGCATTCAATAATGTTTTTATTATTTTTTTTTATTTATTTAACAGTTATGTATTTTTAATGAAATATCTGTGAATTATTAATTTCGACAATTTTCTGAATTGTAACATACATTATGTAATTTCACAGTGGTTGAACATCGTTATTTTGAATTAAATATTGAAAAATGTTTTAATAATTATTAATAAATGAAAACGTAATAAACTGTGAAATACAATTAATTTTAGTTATTGAACGAATCATAACAACAATAATTTTCATTCAAAACATTTGTTTGATTAAGAAAAATTCAATTAAATAATATTTATTAATTGAAAACTTTTCAATTAAAATTTAATATGTATAAACCATTCCAAAATATTATGTCTGTATTTCTTTAATTAAGTAGTATTTATTAATTTATATTTAATGAATATCTATTACATTTTGTTATTATTTTCACCAGTTTGCTCGTTATTCTTACAATTTCATTTGATAAATTAACAAGTATAAGATAAAATAAGATAAAAAAAAATTCTTTTTGCTTGAAAATTCTTTTCAAAAATAATTTTGAAAGTTCAATCAGATGATTAATTGATAATTTAATAAAATTTGGAAAAAACGAGCCAACAAATTTTTCAGATTTCGAATTAACTATTTGAAAAATGTTATTTTGACTCGCCCAGAACCACCTTAATAGAAAGGAAAGAGTGTTTTTATAAAATCAGATATCTTTCGCTATCTCAATACTAACAATAGTGGAGCAACTACAACGGATGAAATTGGAAGAAAGTATATATATATATATATATACGGAAGAAAAGTTTTTGCGGGAGGAAATGCGGCGTGCGCGGAATGCATGTGCGTATCTGTACAAGAAATACAGATATGAAATAGATGAATGAAGGATGGCGGCTGATATCTGGGGTAACGGAACGGTTTGAAAGGTTCCACGGTAATCCGCACACCGCCTCCGCGACCTCTTTCGCAACCGTGATGAGAACGCGGCGGAATCTTCATCCTTCGGAAGCTCTCTCGGTGTAATTTTAAATTGACTTAATACACATTCACTTGAATCTCTCTTCGGAACTTTTGTTTACGCATCACTGGTATCACAAAATACTGTATCACATGGATGTCTTTTCTTTTATTTTCAAGATTTTTTTTTAATTTGAAATTTCGATGAAAATTAAAATGTCCACCCTGGTTTCAAAGTTCCGACTATTTCTAAAAATAAAAAAGGCAGGTTCTTTCAGTACTAAAATTGTTTGAAAATTTGAGTTCAAACTCAAACTTGTTTCATCTTCGAGACTATTTCTAGGTAAATTTTTTTTTTAGTTTGAAGTAGTTGGAAATTTTAACCAGGGCAGTTAATTTTTGTTAATCCCTAGTAAAAATTGAATTAAGGCCCTAATTATTGCAGTTCGATTATCTCATAGGCCCCAAATAGATTAACCACTGGATGGATAGTTGGACAGTTGTAAAATTTAAACTTCCAATTACAATTTCAATATGTATACAAATGTGTTTCGACAATACAATTCATCTCACATCAAAACTCATATCCAAACACAATCAAAACTAGATTTAATATGATTCTGTCATCTATTTTGTTTCGTCTTATGCCATCTATTTCCACTTTTGATTAACATTCTGCGTCGAAAGGTGCATACAGGCAGACACCTTTTTTTTCAACATTTAATGTTACATTTTTATGCCATTTTTTAAAGACCGCATATTATACAAATTGTCTTCAAACTGTCAGATACATATTTTAAAAGTGATTATTGAATGTTTTTAAATTTTCAGAAATTTCTATTGATGCTCTATTTGGCTCACACATTAATGAATTACTAAATTACAAAATGAAATGGCTGTATATCAAAAGCGCCAATGAGGGTTTTGGGGGGGTCATCATAAGCGCCAATTCAGGATATATCATAAGCGCCAAAAAAATGTATCAAAAG
>JAPYZS010001390.1:0-21730 GCA_030522925.1 Trissolcus japonicus | reverse complement strand
ATCTCAAAACAATTCCAAACGCGCGCTCTTCTTTTGTCACAACGAGACGAAAATTGATGATAATTAACGGACACTGCACACTCGCAATTACATCATTTTTACCAGTTATTTAAACATAATCATTCGTTTAGTTCTTCTTTTTTATGTTTACATTGTTTTATTTCTTCTAGTTTGTTAACATTTTTATTAACATTGTTTTGATTTTTTTAAATTCATTCATTATAAACGGGATAAACCCTAACTATGAATAAGTACAGAATATTAGTATATTAGTATCACAGCGAACGTTGTCAAAAACAAAAATTCGAATTTGTTTATTTTTACTTTTTTAACATCAATTTACCGATTCTTGTTTTGTTTCATTTTCATTATTATTCGATATTTTTATTTATATTTTGATTGATCCAAGCCACGTCGTTGGAGAATGTGCATCGGTTCGATCAATCAAAAGTGGATCAGGTGCAATAACCTCCGAGCATTATGTACATTCTAGGACACAATGTTGATGTGGGCGGAAATGTAAGCTTCAGAATACGACTAGAAGACTTATTTATTATGTAAATAATAAATAATAATCGTTCATTTATCTTTGGCAGGGTGCCGTTTGTGGATTGGTCGGCCTCTCAACGTATAGCTACTTTAGCACGCGTAAGATATCACTTTACGCGGCCCGTAATAATGTTGTCCGGTGTGTGGGCATGTGACGCAATCCGCTATACAAAAAGTTCAATGTTTTTTGCTTTGTTTCAAAGCGCAAGCTTCTTTTCAAACTTCTTTTGGGTTGTTTTTATCAAACATTATTTTTTGAAAGATGGATTATTATTTTGTCGTTCAAAGAAAAGTTAATGACCGAAATCGTGGATTTTGTAACTTTCCATCGAGACGCGAAATCTTAGCGCTTAGACGGTATTTATATAATAAAGGTGTAGTTCACTATGTATACGTAGATAGAACAATGTTATCGATCTGCGAGCTAAGTATATCGCGCGTATAAACTACCAACAACGCTAAGACGTTCAACATAAGCGATTCTTCAGACTTGATCAACGAGCTTATTGATTTATCTGAGCAATTTGTGCGGCCACTTCGCGGAACCTTGGACGATTGCAAAAATATTGAAAAACGGCCTATAATGATGTCATTATCATTACAAATTGGCAACAGTTCTTTAATGACAAAATAAAAGGATTGGCTGTTGCTTAGAAGTTTCAAGTTGGCTAAGCGATTGTGTTGAGAATAAAAATGAAACCCCCGCGTTGTAGTTTGTACTATATTCGTATCGATTGGCCGAACTCTGCGCGCACATGTAACACTACACGCACGAAAGTTGGAACTTATGTGAAGAAAATTCGTTGTTTTCAAGTTGTACGAAATTTCTATTCGACGTGTCAAGTATATAAAAGAATAAAAAGAATCTTTTTATTTATTTATTTATCAACGGGATTTATCCCATTCGAACAGTACGAAAGAGAATATTATAATTTGGCTCCATGACTCATACAAAAAGAATTAGGAAAGTAACAAAAATCAGATACCCTACAGAAAAAAATTCATGACTGCTTTGAGATTCGTGTGTATGTATTCATTTTTAGCTGAGTTTACTTTCGCCTCTGTTTCCGTGATGTTGATTGGCTAATTAATCCGCGGACAGTTTCAATTTCCAATTCAAATTTTTGATGAAAAAACAAATGGTTTTATTATGATTTATTGCAAAAAGTGTAATATTGAAATTAAGGGGACATCCAAGTCGAATGCCCAAATAAAAATGTATGTATGGGTCCATAAATGGCACACATACGAAACATAAATGACGCATATATAAAACATAAATGGGACATTTATGTATTTAAATACATATATGGGCGCATTTATGAGACATAAATGCCATATATATGGATTCATATATGCCGCATAAAAGCCAAATGAATGAATTTTTTAGATGGATCGCCATATATGTCACAAATATGGAACTATATATGTGACATTTATGTTGCATAAATGTGCCATTTATGTTTCATATATGTACCGTTTATGATCCATTTATGTGACATTTATGGACCCATATATGTGCCATTTATGTCCCATTTATGGGCACATATATCATTTTTACTTGAATGGCTAAAATCCATAATTATGGACCGATTGACTCGATTTTTCGTAATTACAATAATTGCAACCATTTGTGCAAATTAATTTTAGTTTTTTTTACTTCTAAAATAACCAGAAGTTCAAGGTAAAGGTTTTGCAAAAACAGAATTTGATATCTATTGAAGAAACAAAGTTTTCGAGATTTTTCCAAAAAAAAAAAAGAATCAGACAGAGTTTGAATGTTCAAAATCAAACTACTCCTACAGATCTTCATGGTTTTGGATGAAATTTTTTTAGTAGCTATGGACTTCATTCCGAACAATCTCTCGCATGGGTTTTGCGAAATTTCCGGAATTCGCTGAAAAACAAAACCTAACCTGCAAAATTATGAATCCTATCGAATTTTGGTTTGCATTATTCGATTCTACGTGAAAAAGTACACAAAGTACCAATCTTTCGTTAGCATACATTAAACCCATCATATAGTTGAAATTTCACTTGAACCTCCCCTTAAATCTGACAAAATGATTGTTTGTTTTTAACAGTTTGTTAAAGCATCCAGAAATCAAGATTAACAGCATTTGGACAAAAAACGAAAAAAAAATAATAAAAAAATTTTATAACGCACAGTTGGACATTACACAGCTCTCAAACAGAGGATGCATTGACCAACACTAGCGCCATTGTTCTTCAGCTTGCATCACGTACTCGACGCATCAACTGGTTTGCACGCGAAAATTGGAGCGCGCGAGGCTGCACGTGACCAGAAGAGCAACAGCTTGAACACATTTTGTCAGAACAAATGTCAACAACCAGAACGCCCAGCTTAAGCAACGGGCACATCAGTTTTGTGCAGAATTATGCAGAATTGACTTATTTTTTTAACAAATCAAAAGAGAGAAGCTTGATAATTTGGGCTGCAAAATTAGAAGAGTATGATAAATATAAGTCGTTCGGAACGAGCCAGGACTTCGGTCAACGGCAGACATAGCGGCGACGGTACAGAGATCGCCCCGCAAGCTTCACACAACGTAAATGAAAATTCAGTTTTGTCCGAAAAGAATTCGATCGGGGACAAAAATAGAACTATCAATTCCGTCTACAAGGAAACAGCTATCCGACAATGCAGCCAATATTTATCAATTGAACAAAATTCAAGTTTTACTTCTTTTAGTTGTAAAATCGACCAGAATTTGTTTTTCATAAAAAATGAAATCCACCATTTCCACCTTTCAAGTTCATGATACCCTGAAGTTGGATGTGCGGCCAATTCATAATTTATTTTTCTTGACAGGCGGTTTTGTTTTGTTTGAATAAAAATTTGACAAGTCATAATAAAATATACAACGGGCTAGGAAATATATAAATTTCCTAATGAAATTAAAGAACCAAATTGACGTACAGTAAGAGCACACTCTTAACTGTTAGAAACAATTTTTGTATATAAAAATTGAACAAATTGAAGTTTTTTTTCACAGTGTGCAACTATGCATCGCCGGCAACTTTTCGGCCGGTGGACACACGTTGAAATGGCTATACCTTTTTTTCTATCACGACAAACAAACAAAAAACGATTTTACACACTTACAGTCAATACTACAAAGCTTCTGAAAATGCAGAAAAAAGTTGATTTCAGAGGTACAAGCTTCTCAGATTCAAAGTGTGATAGTGAAGTTTAATTTGTTCACTGACAATTTAATCACTAATAATTTCATCTGCTATGTTGATATGGCTGATTAAAAAGACGGAAAATGTTGTTTTCCTCTTTGGATGAATTGAAACCAAGATTGATTTTTGTTTTCTTCGAAGCAGCGAAACTTGAAAATCTTGAGTGACAATTTGTTTGATCTTGGATGGGCTCCTTGTTTTCTTTCCAAACCTATTTCAACTTGCTTCACATTGAATATTACAATCTTTTATCTTCCATCGGGTGATTGACATTGTCTCAAATGAAGATCCCCTTTCATATTTTCTGTCGCGCTCTTCCTCATCGCACTGCAACCAATGTTACAAACCATTAATGTCACAGCAAATGTTGATATCGAAGGAAAAACATTGTGAGATGCAAGAAATTAAATAACGAAATTGAAAAATCAAATGGAGATGAACAATTATCACTGGTCAACCGCACGAGTGTTCTTGAATTTTAATTGTAACCAATTAAAATAGATGATTGGTCGCAAGAAAAAGAATTTTGCAACGTCGAGGAAACTTTTTGCTCAATCTCAATGCCGGAGTTGAACTGAAAAAAAGCAAATATTTGTTGTTATCAATCAATTGCTTTTGTGTAAACGATGCAACTACAATAGGCTTTGCGAGCGTTGTTACGATCAACTGTTGGTCTCCAATCGACCAATTATACCATTTACAAGGAATGAAAATGTTTAGCACATTGCATAATGTAGGACGAACTGTCCGCTGGAGCGCCATCTGCAAGCACTTTTTGTTTCAACAAAAAATGTGTCTTTTTTTGTTTGTTTTCCCAATTTGTGTTTGTTCTGTCAACTCGCTGTAATGATAAGAAATTCGATCAACTTCATGCCAATTGTGATGCGAGCGTTTTACCGAGCGACAATTCAAAGATAACAAGATTCTTGAAAACGAACGAGAACAAAGAATGTGAAAGACACAAAACAAGCAGTAAATAATAGATGAAATGTTGCCCCAAGTGGTGACTCTAAGCTTGGACTTGCTTTAGCAACGTCGCGACGATACGGCCGTGATTTTCGCGATGAACGACAACTCTAACCTAAAATATGGTTTTTCGGGTTGACAGGTTAGGTTTTTGGCGTGGACTTACGAGGACGACTGACGACTGTGGCGAAGCCGGAAGCCCCACGCAAACTAATTTCTGTGAACTCACGCGCGTTCGGCTTTTTAGGTTAGCAACCCCTCGGCCGATCGATGAACAAAAAAATGGGCGCGAAAATACGTCGATGCGCGTATCGCGAAAACCCACGGATTGGCAAAACAAACTTGACCTAGCTCAATGACGATGGCGTTGTGGTCCAAAGTCACTAGATAGCGCCAACAAAAAAAATTACCAGCGTCAAAGCTTTTTTGGAAAAACTCTTTTCTTTTTTTTTTCGTCAGTTAACTCACCCGGGAGGGGGGTACAGATTGCTAATCGGCCCTCGAGGAATTAACCAGGTGTCAGCGTGGTGCGCTGCTGAGCTACAGGTTACGTCACCCGGGCGAGCAAAAACGTCCTGAGCGACATTTTCAGAGCCGGCGACCAACCACGCCGGTCTGTGGTCCGTCCAATGTGTCAAGAACGAGCGCCTGGGGAGTTTCTAGGGACCCGCCGCACACGCGAGAACAACCGAGCGTCCCCGAGAGGCGCCTGCGTCTACGGACGGACGCGAACTGACGCGATCGCGCCCTCCCATTGGTTCGTGCCAGATCGCTCGTAACAAGGACGAACGATGCGGCAATGCTCGTTTGCGCATGCGCAACCCCTTCCAATTATGCTTCATCGACTTTTGCCGCCTCACCCTTTCCGAAATTTGAAAAAAACCCACAATCGCAGGCTTTTATGAGTCCTTCAGAAGCAGGGAGGGGGATTGTAATTAATTTTACATCGATGTAAGAGATTATACTGTTTTGAATCAAATCATTGCAGAGGTTTCGACATTATTAATGGACGTGGTAATTTTACATGCCTGACACTTATTTGAATTTAACATTAAATCAAACGAAAAATATTATTTGTTATTATGCTTATATTTGTTTATTTATTTGAAAAAAGAGAATTTGGGAAGCTCAAAGATGGGAAATAGGATGAAATATTGTGCAACATTTTGGATTGTTTAACTAAAGAATTTTTAGTTACTTAAAAAATAATTTTAAAAAGATGTGCATTCGTCCCCCCGTAACATTTGTCTTAGTGTGTGTAACTTTTTGTTCTTTATTAGACAAATAACATTTTTAATCACTTATTGCAAAACTTTAATAAATATAATAATAAATTGCGCTTGCGCGGTATAAAATATGTGACAAACATTCGAGTTGGATGATCGCACTTTCCAACTCAAATCCAAGTTCAGATTTTTTTTTTCATAAGACGCCAAAATTACTCGTTGTCGCTCTCGTCTGTCGATTGATTAGCTTTGCTGTGAGGTTTTTCGTCGCCAGAACTGCACTTGCCCATTCCCTCCATGTCGTCAGATTCATCGTCACCGTCAACTTCCGCATTTTCCTGCTGCGCTCGTTCCATTTGCCTCAATAATTCTGCTTCATCCGTCGCCGTTACGACTTTTGGCTACAAACAAAATTGATTTTTGATTTGAATTTAATTGTTATTGTCATTAACGAACGATTTTGCAACAATGTTTATTTCGTAACAATTGTTTTTGAATTAAAAATCAGTTACCGTCATCTGGACATTGAATACACCTCCCGAAGTTGTTATGTTTTCTTTGATAACTTCAATCGCATCATTGAGAGCTTTCAAACCGTCCGATTTTTCTGGGGTCGTTGTTGTCATTACTAAAAGATAAAATGTTTCTTTATAAATAAACACAATAAAAATACAATCTGTACTTTTCTAGAAATACAATATTTTCTAAAAAAAAAAACCGTATAATGGAGGAGCAATGAGATTGATTTTTATAGGAAGTTCATCTGTGGAAAGTGCCAAGCCAGATTTGAGAGCAGCTTTGACTGCGTCAATTCCCTCATATCCATAACAAGCTACTTCGAAGTCCGTTCGAATTTTTACTGGTTGAGATGTCAATTTCCGTTTGATGTTAATCAAAAGAACTTCCTTTGTTTTGTCGTCTAGGTCACATTCTGATAAAATTGTTGGGTCTCTGAAAATCAGCCCAAGTAACAAAATAAGCAACGGAGTAAATAACTTTGAACTGGAGAGCTGATAATTGAACCTACAAAACTGATTGTTTAAAAAAGTCGTATGCACAAGCCTTTTGTTTTTTGTATTTCTCCTCGAAATACCAGGCAGTCTTTTGATACAATTCCTCCAGCTGTTCGTCGGTCTCGTAATGCAACAATTCAGCAACGTGTCGCAATATCGAGTTGACGGCTTTGGCTTTTGCATAACGTTCTGTACACTTCTCCACGTCCTCCGCTGATACTCGTCGTTTACTAAGGTCAATGTAACCTGTAAAATAAAAAATCTAATAATTTTTTTTTAAATTATTTAGTTTTATTAATTATTTTAAATTAATTAATTTAATAATTACTTTTTACACTAAGTATTTATTTATTTTTTTTTCAATAAATGATATTCCAAAAAAACAACAAAAATATTAAAAAAAACATTAACATTATCAATGTAAATAAAACAGTCGAACAATGTAAACAAACATTGAAAATTTTTGTTATCAAAATAACAATGTAAACAAGTCAACAGAAAAAACAAAAAAAGAAATCAAACAATAACAATGAGGAGGTAAAAAGTAAAGGAGGAGGTAAACAAACAATAAAAACAATGAAGATGAGCCATAAAGAATATAAACAGTTGAAAAAACAGATTGTTTATTGAAACCTTTTTCTTTATCCACACGTATAACAACGACGGGTTCCGTTTTGCCAACCCTGATGAGTTTATTGATAGACCTGATACGTCGCCTGGATAATTCGGACAACAGAATCATGCCCTCGATGTTATTGTACTCCAGGAGATGGACATACGCGCCCATCTCCGCGATGCTGCGCACCGTCACCATCACGACATCCTCAATTTCAGGATACTTTTGCATATAAAAACGACACGAGAGTACCATGTTTCCTGCCCTCTCACTTTCTTTTATTCGTTCGTTTTTCTTTTTGTAGTTGAAAATTTATTCAAAAACAAAATTATTGTTTCCCTGAAAACCAACTCCCCAACAATTATCAATTGTTGCCCTTAAAATCCTAACCTGCTTTTCATTTCGAGCGCCACCTATATCATTTTATGACAACAACAGTGTTTTCAAAGTGTCCTGTCAAAAACAACAAAAATGTGTGCCAATTTTTTCACGAACGAAAAACTGCAACAAAAATTTTTTCCCTGTCCATTCCCTGTGTTTACAAAAACTGGTTGCCTTGTCTTGTCTTTTTTTTTTGAATAGTCATCCCGAGTAAGAAAAAGAGCGACGAAAGAAAAAGAAGTGATCAATAAACACACACGGGAGGAATTTCAATTGATCGGAGCGCCATCTGCAACTGTCAAACTTGCTCCATACGGGCACTCGTTAGAAACAGTTTGCGGGGGTTGCTGTGTGTGTCGTCAACGCTGTGCCGTTTGTCGGTCAACACAAAAAATCTCAAAACAATTGCGAGATCGCTGTCACGACAATGGTAACTTGGACAAACAAACAAACTCGATCAAAGATTCGTGAATGTTCGCACAGCAAATTAATAATTAGGTTAAGATAATGCGTGGCACACGTTTAACATGTTGGCTATTACGTCATTGTTTGGACTCTTTATTATTATTATTGTTATTATTATTATCATTATTATTAATTAATTATTATTAAACAATGATTTATATTTTTGATACTTTTAAGGTTAAGAACGAATTGACAGTTTGAAAAATCATGTCTGAGAATCGAGATAAGAAGGCGATCACCGATGTGCTTCCACAACAAGGTCTCCTGTACGTAGAGGAAACTTTGGATTACATCCTGAGCAAGCCCAAGTTGATGCCCCTGAAGTCGGTGACGTTGGAGAAGTTGGAAAAGATGCAAAAGGAAGCGGACTTGAAACTGAAAGAGCTGCAGGAACAGGAGGAGAGTCATCAGTAGGTGAACGCGAATGATATCAAGATGACATTGGGTCCGCTCTTAACCGAAGTGATCGTCGCGTTTGTGCTGACGGTCGCGTTGCTCTATCGATATGGGAACATATTCCGTCAGCACATCGCCGTCACGATTTCGGTGCTCATCGCTTGGTACTTTTCGCTGCTCATCGTCTTTGTTTTGCCCCTCGATGTGGCATCGGTAAGAATCCAAGCCCAAACATTTCGACATTGAAACAAACAAACAAAAATTTTACATAAAATTATACATAAAACAAGCTGAATGTTGAATGTTGTAAACAAGTTTGTTGAGATTACAGTGTTGTTTATAAATAATTTCGAGATTGAATTAATAGTTGGTATTTTTGTAGACCGTGTACCGACAGTGCATTGAAAAGTACAACGTAACAAGCCTGGGTGTGAACTCGACGGTGGCGCAGCATTGCCGCGAGCCCAAATCTTACGTTCCGGACAACGTGTTTCCGAACTTGTGGCGCATCGTCTACTGGACCTCGCAGTTTCTCACGTGGCTCATCCTGCCGCTTATGCAGTCCTACATAAAGGCCGGCGACTTCACGGTTCAAGGCAAACTCAAATCTGCACTCATCGACAACGCCATCTATTATGGCAGTTACCTTTTCATCTGCGGGATTCTTTTGATTTACATTGCACTTAAACCGGGTCTCGATCTTGATGGGTAACTCTTAATTGCACCGAGCTGATGTGTTCAGAATGAACAGTCGTTCTCGATCCTTGAAAGTTTTATTTATACAAAAAAATATAACTTGTTTGCAGGCAAAAACTCAAAGCGATTGCCTCGTCCGCTTCAAATACCTGGGGACTTTTCCTGCTGGTTCTCTTATTAGGATATGCGTTGGTGGAAGTTCCTAGAGGGTTGTGGAATGCAAGTAAGCCGGGATACACACTGCATTACAGTTACTTCAAAGTTGCCAAGCTGAGTTTGGAAAAATGTGAAGCTGAAGAGAATGTCGACGATGTACTTGAGGTAAAAAGAAATGAGGGGAATGATGTTTGTAAAAAAAGAAAGGTTACGTTGAAAAAGAAAAATTATTTGCAGTCGTTGCAAGCCGCGTCGATGGCCATAAGCCCAGGCCATCCTTATCACAGAAACTTGGAGACCATCTTTCAAAAGGTTCCGGTCGAGTTGAAAGATCGCATGAACCGGCGCCAGTTGGCAGACGACACTCCCATCGATGTTCCTTCCGAAAAAGCGCTCATCCGTCTGCACCGTCAGGTGAATGCGAAAAAAAAGTTAACAGTGAATGTAGTTAGGCAAAAATTGTTATCATATGCTGATAGTTATTGTTATATTTTCGTGCAATGAATTCCGCAGACGATCAAATCTTTGCAAACGCTCCAGCGAACCGAAACTCAGTGGGGCATTCTCGTAGAAGATATATTCGACATGGAAGATGTTGCCAAAAACCAAGTCAGCCATGACAGACGCTTTAAGCACACGTTCTCTGTTCATCGTCCTGTCCTTTTGAGAGTTTTATTCAGCCCTACGATAGGTAAAAATAAAACAGCAAAGCATGGGATAAACATAACAAAAACAAATGAATTGATTTTTGATCAACTTGAAATGTGAGAAATTGTGTAAATAAATTAAAATTGTCTTTGTAGAATGGTACTGGAAGTGCGTGGTGAAAAATTATGTTCAGAAATTATTTGCTTTGGCTGCTGGCTGTTTATCTATCGCGGTTGTCTGGTCGGAGGTCACTTTTTTCAACGAGACACCGGTGTTGTCGCTGTTTGCTCAAATCGTGAACGTGGCCAAAAAGAAGTACGACTACGTCACTATAGAGGTACGATAAACGATGGAAAATTCAAGTTGAGTCTAGAGACAATGAAAACAGTAGTACAATTTGTCGTTTGTACAGATCATGTCAACTCTCATCATAGCCTACTTGTGCTACTGCGCGTACTCCACTGTTCTGAAAATTCGTGTGCTGAATTTGTACTACCTGGCTCCTCATCATCAAACGAACGAGTACAGTTTGGTATTCAGTGGAATGATGTTGTGCCGACTCACTCCGCCCATGTGTCTCAACTTCTTGGGTCTGATTCACATGGATTCACATATTATCAAAACTCACATCCTGGAAACTCATTACACTCAGGTAACCGCAAAAAAAAAAAATGAGAGATTTCAAAATGAATGATTTTATATTCCTATTGGAACAGAACATATGTCACTAAGTGATTCTAAACAATTTTAGGTAATGGGACATATGGATGTAATATCAATAATCTCTGATGGGTTCAACATTTACTTCCCCATGGCCATTCTTGCATTTTGCCTCGCAACGTACTTCAGTCTGGGTAGCAGACTGTTATCAGTCCTAGGATTCCAACAATTTTTAGGTGACGATGAACTTACGACCGATCTTGTCGAAGAAGGACGAGAGCTCATCAAACGAGGTTCTTTCAATTTCTAATAATATTTGTATTAACGTATATACTCATAGATGTAGATATGCGGATAAAAAAATATGTACTCAAATTCGAAGTTTGTATTTTCAGAACGTCGAAAACGTCAGAGAGCAGAGGATTCCTTGAATCGAAGACGTGAATTTCAGGAGAGGTTCAACACATCGGGGATGTCTCGACGTAAGAGACAGAGCACCGACACGGTTCGATCTCTGAAGAGGGACGTCTCGATCGAGTCGGCGAGAGCCGGGTTGTTGCGCGACTTTGACCCTACGGAATATTATGTCGGGATGCCTTACGATGGCAACTATGGAGCCAATAGTAGAATGGAGCAAGACTACTCCGCAGACCAGTTCTCCGAGATCAATGCCGAGAATATGAATTCTTTTTCCAGTAACCGTGTTGGACCTCCCCCCAGGGGCATTTTTGATGACATTTAAACAAAAAAAGGAAAGGGAAAGATAGCAAGTCTTGCAAATGTGTCCTCTGCTTTTGAAAAATCTTGCGTTTTTTTGAGTTGTACATAAAAAGTTGAGTTCAAATTCAAGAGATGTAAATATATTTTTGAGACGAAGAAATCTAAATCTATTTTGCACAAGTTCATTTTTACAAGCAGCTTATGAAAATGAAAAAGGTTGAAAGATGTTCGTGTTACTAAGCCATCCATTCGAATTTACGTTTCCTCAAATTGTAACCGATTAGTGAGTTAGTGAATGATTAGAACCGTAGCTTATAGCGATTAGACTAGACATTTACGTGCGACTTTTCATTGTAAAATTGTTTCACGTTGTTTCATAGATTTATTATAACGGATATTTTCGTATTTGTAAATAACATAATATATTTGTTATCAATGTTATGTCTAATGAGTTTGTTACAAAATAATTTATTATCAGTTCGTATTCGGGTGATATTTCAGTGAAATGTATGTCAATTTGTCATATGATAAGCTAGATTATTGCGTATAGTATAGAATCGAATTTTTCTACAAAAAAGACGTCGCCATGATTTTATGAAATAATCGATGCTCTAAAAAATAATGTTTTCAATGTCAGTGAAATTTTTGTTTCAAGGCTGAGTAGTCAGGAATTAGACCAAAAAATCAGAATTATATAAGACACTTTTTGAAAAAAACATAGCAAAAATTGTAGTAAATAAGTACGATCAATAAAGTCATTGTAATAAAACTCTGCAAATTTCACCTATTTATTATTATTAATTAATTATTATTATACATTCATTTCTGTTTTCTTAGTTTACATCGAAAATAAGTTAATTCGGTTAAGAGAACAAATAAACTAAACAATATTCCTAATGTTAAAAGTAACAGGACTGGAGTTACCTTCGATATTTGTACTTCGCACACTGGTTCCCCACAGGCTTGCACTTTAAGCTTCTCCATTTCACTACGATGTGGGACAAACTTTTTGTGTTGAAATGCTTTTCCTATTCTGCGTAAACAAAGGAAAACAAATTTAATTTTCATTTTTGAATTTGGTAAAAATTGGATAATAATAAAATCTACACATTTACCTGTGTAGATTCTGTATAAACTGATACTTACGCCAGATTGATGAAATCTTTGAAGGGATTGCCTTTTTTTAATACGAAGGAATACGATTCCTCGTATCCCGTATAGAACATTGATAAAGAACAGGGTAATTGTTTCTTATAAAAACGAAGGTAAATGGAAGGAATGAAAAAAACGAGTTTCTCTCGGCAAACCTGTGAAAAGTTATAAAATTTATATTCAGTAACAATAGTTGAGTTTAAATTAGATCTCTGATTAAGTGAGAATAAAATTGATTGCCATGCTAAAACCCGTATGAGCGTCGTTGGGAAAAGTTTTCGGATCTCTTGCTAGTTTCCACATTTTTTCGTATCCTTTACTCCTTCTAACTTCAAGATCCTTAAACATTTTAATAACAAATTGTTCGGATATTTGTTTATAAAAACATTTTTGTTATACTCCAATTTTGGTTACCAAGAAACTTTGATGATAAACGGAATTGTTCACAGTAATCATCTGATAGGAACCGTCCTTGACAAAACCGTCGATATTATGAAATGGCAAAGACGTTTCGATCGTTCGCAAATGTTTGATCAAAAAAGCCGAATACAATGAGTGAATTACCAAAGCTAATATGAACGTTGAGAAGAAAAGTATCCTCATACTCGTGCTTTTAAAATCATCTGAAAATTTATAAAGATCAAATAGATTGAATATCTCGATTCGAAAATTCGCGCCCAAAGATAAGCCAGGTGGCGCTGGTGTGATAACAAAATGGCGGAGTTAAGGTTTTTTTTTGGATTAAATTCGATTTCAAAAGAGCTAAACGTTGTTTTAATTTTTTCTTATTAGTTTTTAAAATAAGGTCGATCGAACCAGTCGAAAAATTTGAAATTTGTCTTAGAAGTCGAACCAAAATTTCTAAAAAATAAATAAAACTATTTCCAATTGAAATACTCACTTGAATGAGCTCTCATGCAAAATAAGCTGCCGAGAGTTAAACATCTGTGTGAATTTGTTTCCAAGTTTAAGGACCCGTTTAGGAATTTGTATTCCACCAGAGTCAGTGATATGATAACCGCAAGAATAATGATGATCGTTACTATCCAAACTTTATATTCAAGTAACTGGAAAAAAATTATCTTAACTAAAGGTGATTTTTTATTGCTTAAATAGAAAAATAAAAAATTGTTTCAATTATCACCTATAAGAATAAGGTTTTTGCTTAATTTCAATGAAATCTACCTCAAAATAAATATTCCATGACAAACTATTATGAGGCCTAGCAAAAACAAGGGCCATCTTAGACTGGCCAATAGGAACTACATAATCTATAACTTTGGTTCTTTTTGAATTGATGATAAGAGGTGACACGATGATATTGAAATCACTTTTCTGAACTTCTCCGAAAATTTGGTTCCAAATTTTTCCCGATGAATGAAATTGATCAAGTTCATCGTCCGAAAATTGAGATTTTATTGTCAGGTTCGTCAATTCTAACAGTGTTTCAAACGATCTTGCAAAATATCCCTCAAATTTGTTTTCTCCCACGAGTCTCAAATAATCGTAAGCTCCCTGGATAAAAAATTGCTTGTCAGACATAAATAATTAATTTGCATCGTTGTGTTTCAACGGATGGCTAACCGGATAAAAAATAAGATTGAATTTTATTCTATTCAAATTGTTTCGTCGCTGGTACAAAGTTTTATTTGAAAATTGAATCTCCTCTCGTTGGAAATCCAAAATTCCGAGTTGATTGATCTGTAGATCGTCGCCAGTCAGAGAATACCATTCATAAATTTTCTCTTCCCCTGGACAATACACAATTGTCTCCGAATCAAATCTCAAACGCAAATTCATAGCCAGTTTGTTCTCCGTGCAAATTTTTCCTGTTGGCAAAATCATCATCCATACCGGTTTCATTGACTGAAAATCTCCAACCGCGAATTTTTCGACTTGAGTTTGAAACGGCAAAAACAGTATTATGAGCGGATGAGTAAATTTTTTTTCCTTTAGACGAAGATGTGTGTTCGATTTAATTTCTCCCAGACTTAGGACGGTTGAAAAAATTTGTTCATTTGAAAGGTTGTGAACTAGATATTGGATTTTGTGTTTGGTATCAAAATCTATGAAATGAAAATCTAAAATGAATATAAATTTGCATTGCACATTAAAAATCAAAGGGATCAAAGTTTTTTCTTTTGCACTTACCAAATTTCTCTGAAGTGATTATAACAACACTTTTGGTTTTGTAATGTCGATGAGAACATAAAACGAGTTTAAGATAACGGTCATAGTTTATTTCCAGAGACAATGTTGTATTTGAAAAAATGATCAGGAACAACCCAAGCTGTAAGTGCAACTTCATGACTGAAAGGAAATTTGCTTTCATTGTTTTCGTAATCCCATAATTGGAACTTCGATGCTTTTTAGATAAAGCTAAAGGTAAAAGCTATAAACTTGCAAATTGATTTCACGTTTATTCTTTGTACAAAGTTTTACAAAATACTAAAACAATTCATAGAAAACAAAAAAAAAGTTTAAAAAAACTAAAAACGTTTCATAGAGGTTTGAATTTTCTCTTTTGTTTGTATTGCAATATTTTTGCTTTGTCCAGTTCAAACTTCTTTCGAAGCTCAACGAGTCCTGCAAATAAAAAGTGGGATGAAAATGATTGAATTATTAAATAAATTAAAATAACAAAATATAAATTAAAAATTTAACACGGTTTCTTTTGTATCCACAACTTACGCTGTTTCTTGGCTTCCCGAACTTGAAAAGCATAGATGTTGACAAGTTCTTTCTTCTTTTTGATTTCATTTTTGTCTTTGAGTTTCTTCATTACAGACTCCTTCCTCGCTGTTGCAGATTTGCCCCTCTTCTTTTTCGCTGACACAGTCACCCAACCGTCTTCGTCCACATTTTCCGCCTCTGCTTCCTTCTCTGTTTTTGTTTTCACATTTTTGTCATACTTTTTCATGTACCTTTCCACTTCCTGCTTAAGTTTTGATTCTTTTGAGATCGATTTATTGTATTCCGTGCACCATTCTAAAAGAAAACAAGTCGTATTTATAAAATATTTACATTCATTTATTCTTACTTTTACTATTCGTTCTCATTATCATTTATTAAAAATAAAAAATGTATCCAACAACTTACTCCTCAGACCGAATAATTGCGATGAATCTTGGTCATAAATTGTAAAGACGAATTCTTGAGGCAGAGCCAAAAATTTGTTTACTTCGTCTTCCTTATGAAAAACAACGTATGCATTTTTGAAACTCGACGGATGTGTTTCAGGCTGATTAACAAATCTTACGAGCGAAACCGAAGGAAATTGTTTGCCGATCATGTGCTTAAAATGTAGCTCCGTTGCTGTTGGAGGAATATTCAAAATGAATAAAGTTTGTCCTTTTGGATATTCCGGTTCCTGCCTTTTAATAGAGTGAAGCTTTATAAACAACTGGTGGGCTGATGTTGAATCTGACCTTTCCTTCAACCAGACAGCTGAAATAAACATAATAATTATTTCATTTGAACCGCCGTTTATTTGTTAATTATTTATTCAAAAGTAATTAAAAAGTACAAATGTCCGTCCTTCTAGTACTAACCTCAAAGTTGACTTGTCCGTCTCATCTAATATTAAAAGACACTGTTTAACTTTACGAGAGACCTTACGATAAAAAAACATTGTACTTACTTTTGAACTCATTTTGTTTATTTTTTGCGTTCATTGTTGTTGATTGTTTATATCCATTGGCAAAGATACGTCGTTGTTTACAAGGTTGGATAACCTACAACGTGATGGGTAGTTCTAAGACATGAGGTTTCCTAAAGAGGGCGCAAGCATGCTTCTGTGCATTTTGTTTAGATTCACTCAAATCATCTCATTGTAAAGTAATATTAGGTGAAGTATAGTTCTTTAAAAAACGAGTAATCGAAGAACGATCAGAAGTTGAATCAGAAATGGAAAGTAACAAAGTTGATTCCCTTTCAAAATCCATATAGTTATAAATCAAATCAATTAATTAACATGAGCAAATTCATGATCAAAATTTCAATGTTTAAATTCACAGATCCATATTTTATTTAATAAATAACATAATTTTATGAAACAACTATGAATTTTTAATCATTAAAAAAATATTGTTATTTTATAATCTAAATTTGTATTATGAATTTTCAGATTCAGTAGACATAAAGGTTATGGAATTTAAATGAATCATAAATGTAAATAATAAGTTATGAATTTGTTTGTTTGTGAACTTTTCCAACCGCTATACTTTTTCCAGTTCAAAAAAAAATCTGAAGATTTTAGATGCAGAAGAAGTTAAAAATGACTCGTAACCAGTTTTATTGCAATGATCCCAAGAAATTATCGTGAAATTAATCATTTTGAAAAGATGCCATTGCGAGTCAACACGCGCCGGTACTGTTCGGCGCCCTAAAATTAGCCACAGTGACATATTGAATAGTCTACATCGATAACCCCTCAGATTCACAATACCCTGGGAAAAACTACTGACGTGTAACTAACTGGTGTATAATTATTCTTAATGTGTATGTTTATAATGGTCCGCCTATCTGCGATTGCGAATACGATCGAGCCAATTTCGCACTGGAGTCCATTGTTATATCTACAATTTTTTTTTAATTTTTTGTCTTTGAATCCTGTGGATGTGAGGAAAAACCAGTTAAATACCAATTGAAAACATTAAAAAATAAAACTTAAACATTTTTTAAAACAAAGTTAGAGTTCTGATAATGTTTAAAATTGTGAATTATAGTTTTTTGATCCCCAAATATTTTTTTGAGTTCGTCTCATAAAAGTAGATAAAAATAACAACATAAAATATATTTTCAACTTAAAGGTACAAGAAAGCACTTAACTGGTTTTTCCTCACAGCCACAGAAATATTTTAAATCTCAAAATTCGATTTTTTTCTTTATAAAAAATGCATAAATAAAAATCAGAATATTTTAATCGGGATATTTATGATATTTTATAAATATAAAATTGAGATTTAAGTTTCGCTATCTTATAATTTCTTGTATTATATTTTTCACATTCTAGTGTTAAGCAAAGTTAAAAAGCGACTGTGGAGAAATGTGCATTTGACATTTTGCCGCAAATCATGTAGGCAACGATGCGGCACTAAGTTGCGGCCAATCGAGACGGAAAGGGCGCGGGGCATCTTTATGCTTTCTGGCACTTACGCGCAGAGCAAAGTCAGTCGCGTGTCGAAGTGTGCGCGCATTCTTTTATATTTGCCACCCTGGTTCTTACTGGGGCCTCGCAATTCTATGTTATACGACACGTGTCGCAAATAGGTTTGTTGCACGGTGGCCTGCTCAATTGTTTGTGACAACACCAGAACTACCGAATCACAGCTACTTCTCTTAATTATAAACCAACCACTTAGATACAATTTCTTTTATTGTATAATACTTTTAATCGTTTCTTTATATAATTCCATTTGCAAAAGTTCTCATTTTATTTTTTTTTCAGGTGTTTAGTCAACTTACGGAAATAGCAAAATAAAAAGTGAGCTTATACATTCATCTTTGTTTTGTTTTAATTCATTTCTTTTTCAGATTTTGTTTTCTTATTTTTTGATTTTGTTCATTGACATATTTGTTTGGTTCAAACTGTTTTCGTCTATGAAAAAAGTCATATGATTAAAAATATGATAAATAATCAAAGGTTTGAAATCAATTTACAGATTTCATCGATAAGGAAATGTTTGGATTACAGAAGAGTGGATACTTCCGAGAACTTTTGAGTCCGAAGCGATATTTAATTCGCGATTACATTATTCTGGAGGGTTGAGATCCGGCCGCTGTCATCGCCAACATAGGCCCGTAACGAGGGGGTACAAATCGAACCCTATAATAGAGATTTCACGCCGCCGGAGGGCGCCCCTTAGTTCTCACAGTAGGGGTTTGCGTTGGAGACGAACAATTATTGACAATCTGACTACAGCTTCCAAGTGTGCTTGCAGTCGACGCATGACCATACTTTCTCGGGTACACCGCCCATGCGCGTGTCCCTAAGTATCTGTTTATAGTACCAGCGGATCAATTTGTTTGCTAAATTATTTATTGGTCAAATATGCTTACGAGTGGTTGGACATGGTTTACCGAAAATCTGTTTACTGTTTGGATTTATTGCGTTCGTTGGGAAAAGTAAATTCATTCGACTGAGGAGAGAATCTCAACAAACAATTTGTGTGGTCACAGGTATAAAGCAAAAATGAAGTTTTTGGACGGTCAAACTTGTACCATTGCAACATCCAAGGATTAGGAAAACTTGAGGAGTTATGAATATGCTCATCTAAAAAATTGATTATTAAACGTATACCATTGTAAAATCTAATGAGAATCCGGAGAACTATTAGGGAAGTTAAATATGTTCATCTAAAAAATGACGAAAACCTATAACCATATATATCATTGGCAACATTCAAGGATATGGAAAAATTGGGAGAGTTAAATATGGTCATCTGAAAATAAATGGCTTTCGATGTAATTTAAGAAGAATCGGATAAACTTTTATACGAAGCGGCTTCGTATAAAAAAATTGAACAAATTTGAAAAAGTTTCAATATGGAAGGGAACAGAAATTGAATAAGCAGAACGTATAGTATTGAGCGTAACGATACAAATCTCAGTCTCTATTAGTTCCGCTCTTAATGTTGTGACCACAATCCCCGCTGTTGGGACAACCAAAGATAAATAATCCTTCAGTGACTACAATGCTCACTTAAAATTTGTTACGGTGACACTTGAAGTACGCGTAAAATTGTGAACCAGCCTGGGAATGAAAGCTGTATGTATTATACACCCAGATCAAAATATCCTCGTGCACAAAACAAAAAATCTATCAGAAACACGAGACCAAGAAACTGGAATTTTTGCTTTTTATTTAATTTTTTAATATAAAAACATTTATTGCGAATCAATCAGACCAGACACACAATTTTAAACGCAGATAAGCATCGAAATATGCAAATGGGCGGGAAAATTGTGTGAAGACAGGCTTATAATCGAGATGCACTGTAAATCCATGCTTTCAAACCGAACACGCAAAGTTAATCCCAATTATTGGCCGGAGTTTGGCTAATATTAATTCGTTCTTAAGATCTTATTATCTTGGTTGGGACGTGTGCCAATGAAAATGCTAAGCTTGTTCTACGACGAATCGCCTATACAACCCCAAAGCGCCATTGTGCTGGTATTAACACCTTGCATAATTGCCGCGATGCGTTCTCATTGTGAATGAAAACATATCTCATTTGAATATTGGCCTATTCATATCATTGGGAACGCTAATATTTGTATCGCGAGACTCTCCGATACGTAATACCTTTTACGCAACAAAATTTCTCAGGCTGTCATTTGCGTTTGCTCATCATCTTTTTGTGTTTCTGACAGCCTGAAGTTTATTGTTTTATATAATATAATCAATCATTGAAACAGATTCATTGTAAAAAGTAGAACGTTCTGTTTTATGCCAATTGAGAAATTTGTTTGTTTGTTTTATGAATGTTTTTATCATGAATGGTATAACAATCGATTAAATTTGCATATCAGGAAAATAAATTCTGTCGCAATATATTTCCATTCTTAAAATCCATCCATTCTTAAAAATGAAAGCTCGTCGTGAAGTTGCAGTTAGTACATCGAAAATGCACACGCACTTCTGTTCACTCATTTCGTCTGCTTTTTCACATGACAAATAAATCAGGTATTCACATTTATCATCATGTGATCATCATATCATTTAATTATTACTTTTTTAATATTGCATCGATTTAATTTTTAATTTTAATTATAATAACAAAAATAAATAAATAATATGAATATGAAAATAATATTATAATATGAAAATGTCTTTTAAATTAATATAAAACCAAAAATCAAATTCGTGGAAAATTAAACCACGATTTAATCAATTAATAAATAAAATAAAAAAAAATTAGCTGTAAAATTAGAAGTTAAAGTCAAGTCGAAAATTGTGTTACATATTTGCACAAAATTTTCGCGGTTTCCGCAAAGTGTTGATGCAACTGACAAATATCTTTACAAATAAATAAATACGACTGAGATATACTTAAATTTATACGACTCAGTTATACTTAAATTTTTTCAGTCATACTTTAAGACGTCTTTTATTTATTCTCGATAGGACTATCAAAATAATTTAACAGCTTGATGAAGTTGGTTGTAAAACTAAACTTTGAATTGAAAATCTACTAAAATGTTGAATAATGATTATCAAAAAACAACAAATTCTCAATTTTGTTATCAGTCATGACAAATTTAATTAAAGAGAAAGAGATCTCGTCAGTTTATAATTTCTTTGTCTTCTCCATCTTGAAGGGCAAAAACACCCAAGTCGCAAAATGACGTATGAAAAACGACGTAAAAATTCTGTCTGGCAATAACAATAAACCGCAGACGCTCGTGAGATAAATGCGCTATTAAGTTTGGGCCAATGGAAGCGCCCAGGGGCTGACTGGAATTTGTCTTTCCAACCAATCAGCGTAGAGTCCCGCCCAGTCCTTGTATCGATTTGGGCTGAGGCTGAGAAGGTGGTCGCTTATATAAACCGGATTCCCCAGGGATAGTCACTGATAGTTGTGCTCTGCATCGCAACTGATCTCTGTGCTGTGATTTGTCCGCGAAAATATCCTTGATTTTCTGTGATTTTTAACCATTTCTTTCTCATTGGATTCAATTTTCTGCATTTATTTAAACCTTACGGAGTTAGATAAGTTTTAAAAGTGCTACTCGAGTGAGATATTTTGAAGTTAGGGAAATGACATCGCACCTTGATTACGAGTACTCGGATAGGACCCAGAAACCCAGACACCGAGTGGGACCTACGACTCGTCCTGCAGATTCTACTGTCATTTGTCCAAGGTTAGATTTTAACT
>JAPYZS010001389.1:0-16082 GCA_030522925.1 Trissolcus japonicus | reverse complement strand
TGTGTACGAAATGTGCAACTGAACAAATCAGTAAGTGGTACATATAAAAAGCAGTTGTTTTTACGGCGATTATGTTTGTTGTTGTGCGGTAACAACAGAGATTTCAGTTGAACCTCAGTATCAACTAACAAATTACTGTTACTAAAAAAGGCTGTCACTCGAACAGCCTTTTTTCAAATTGAAAAAGTATCGAGAAAATGTTTGACTATACTTTGTCATGTGGTGGAGGTCAGTCACCGCGGATTTCGCGCGGGCATTTTCTGGCGGCTTATGAGGGCGGACGAGATGTCAATTTCAGGGGTCACAGGATGTCGAAAGAGGACCGATTCGGACGACACAAGACGGCACAATAAAAATGATAAATAAAGCTCACCGTTGGAACGCCGGAAAACGCTTGGAACCAAGTCCCTTCTCGGTGACGGGCTTAGTTTAGACGGCGGCGATGGCGGCTCCTTCGTCGTCGTCTAATCCTCCTCGATTTCTTGGTCAGCGGCCGGGAAACACTCTCGGGGTGTACTTGAAACTCTGCACTCGTGCGGGAGGGCTAACTTAGGGCTACACGGGCTAACTGGGGCGGAACGGGCAGAAAAGTGGCGGTCAAACAGACAGAAAAGGCGGGTGCAATGGCAGTTCCGCAAATATTTTGACCTCGTTCCTGCAAGTGAAAAAGAATTGTGGAACAATAAATAAACTTTTTATTAACACTTTTTGTCTTGACGTATCTTATCTAATACAGATACATTTGAAATTTCCAATTCGACTAATCGACTAATTCTTAAAAACTTTAATGAAAAACATATGCAAACGAAATATTGTTATCGAAAAATTCTTTTATTTGATTTCTGTATTTTTTTAATATTTAAATATATAAAAAAAACATTAAAATCTTGCTTTTGCGAAAACTTCTTCGAGAACTAGGACTAAAAGGGTTAATAATGCGTAAGAAGAAGAGTAGAGACATTGATCTCAATAATTATCCATCATGGACTGTACGAAATTTGGAAGAATGAAAAAGAGTAAAAAATGGAGTATAATTATGTTGTTAAATTAAAATTAGTTTCTATTTTGCAGATAAGTTCTTTGAATATTTTTTCTTTTTATTTTAATGTTGATGCCAAAAACATTGTCACGCTATCACGTTCAAGCGGACCCCTCTCTCTTGAAGAACGTTATGTAATATATGGACAGTCCTTATCTCAAATTGTAAATGGCGAAACGTTTTCAAATTTGGCCATATTTCTATATAATAGTAAAATTGTAGTTTTAAATTTTAAATAAATTTTAATATTTCTGATAAATATAATTTTTTATGCAACAATTTGCAAAAAATCATTCTAAAAGTTCTATTTGTCTATTCTATAAATTTGTCTGTCTATATGTATAACAATTTCAAATTCAAATTATATTTTTGAAAATTAGGTTTAAAATACAAAAATAAACATGATTTAACTTTTTCAAAATATAACGATATCAATCAATTTGGATGCACTTAAAAAATGAAATATGTAATTAAAGAATTTCATTACAAATCCGTGACTATGAGGACAAACCAATTAAGTTCTTTTTTATACATTCAAGTTAAAAACATATTTTACGTTGTTTTTTTATCTATTTCTATAAGACGAACTTAAAAAAGTGTTGCTATAGGGATCAAAAAACTATAATTCAAAAGTTTCAACATTATTCAGAACTCTAATTTTGTTAAAAAAATGTTTAAAGTTGTATTTTTTTTTAATGTTTTCAATTGGTAGGTAACTGGTTTTTCCTCACAGCCACAGAAATAATAAGTTCAAGATTTCGGTACAATGTTTAAAGAAAGACGAAAAATGATGTATACAGGAAAAGAAAAAAAAAGGAAAAATCGAGTTGAGTTTTGTCTTGTCTCATTTTTTTTATTACAATATAAAATATACAAAAATATAACAATTTTTTTCTTCCGGTTGCACTCGTAATAGTCATTTCATTTTAAACTACATCGTGCCGATATTTACACCGCATGTTATCTGTACATACAACACACTAATTACAATCTCTTCCACAATTTCATTTTTTTTTCATTATCAAAAATGTTATCCACATAATGTATCAAAAATCTATCTCAATTCAAAATGAAACTCGAAAATTGTTTGTACAAAGGCGACCGAAAAGTTTCTAATTTAGAAACCTCGAAAATTTGTACATTAAAATTCCTGCGACCAAGTTTTCAAGCATCATCTCGTGGATTATGAATCTTCTTCATAAAGTCAGTCTTGTGCGAATCTCGAGACAGACGAAACACCGTCACCGAAACAGTCTCTTGAAGCTCCTGAGGGCCGAGTTGACCTCGTTCGAATCGGAGTTGACGTCGACGACCGACCTGTGGAACTCGTTCAGCTGTTCCTTGGAGATCGTCTTGGAGCTTTTGGCCGGCATGTCAGTGATGGCCTGCCAGAGCCATTTCGAGAACTGGTCCCTGTCCAGCGCGGCAAGCAACAGCAGAACGTCCGAGATGTCCGGGAGGACGTAGGTCGACATGGTGAACACCGAGGCGCACATCAGCTCGCTGACCAGACTCTGGCCGACCTTCGCGATCACCTCCTGTACCAACCGCTGCCTCTCCAAAAAGTCCGACTGATTTTTCGAATTTTTGCAACAGTAGATCAGGTCGTAAAAGAACTTGAGCACCGACGAGTTGGCCTCCTTATGATCAAAGGAACAGGAGAACAGGGCGCACTTCAGGATCCCGTCCATGATGTCCTGCTTGAGCAATGCGACCGGGCACTTTTGCAGAAACCTATCGCAAAGTCTGAACAGGTCGTCGACACTGTCAGGATGGTTGACCAACCCGTCGGGTCGCTCCAGCAACGAGAAAGTCGGACCGAGGAGGGCCCTGAGGATCTCCAACAAAAACGGGACATTTTGCGCGTCGTCGGCGAACTCGTCGACCAAGATGGAGGCCAGGTAGAGGTAGCTGCTGTGCGGGTGCACCGCATAAAGCCTCACCATCTGTTCGACCAGCTGCTGGACTATCGGGCTCGAGCACTTGCCCAGGCACCGGATCGCGAACTTGAAACACCTGCAGGCCCGCTCGACGGTCTTGCCGTCCTGCTGGAACTTGTCCAGAGTCATCGACAGTACCGTCCAGAGCTCACTGAGGACCTGCTGACAGGGATGGGGATTGGTCCCCAGCTTGGGGTCGAGCTTGAGGTTCCTGAAGATGGTTGCTATCCGGTCCAGCCACACTATGGGATCCGTCTTGCTGCCACGACTGATCGGGCTCTGTTGACTCTCAACGATCATGTTCAGCGGCTTCGCCTGGATCCAGACGAGTTCCCGGACGGCCTGCTGCATCTCCTTGTGCGAAAGCTTGGACACCAGCTTGGAGATGCCGGCGAGGAACACATTGGCGGAATTGTTGTTGATCTGGAGACTGTCCAGGCTGCTGGACAGTTGTATCAAAAATGGCAGATGGGGTGTCATCAACTTGGAGCAGGCGGTGCAGATGTCCTTGAGCGCCACCAGGGCTGCATTGGCCAGGCCCTTCTGGTGCAGACAGCTGAATAGAAAGTTGCTAACGGGTTCTAAGACGTGCGCATGCTCGTTGATCCATTCGCAGAGCTCGCCCAAGAGCAGGATGCTGGTATGTCTGACGACCACGGGGGTTTCGGCGCCGAGATTGAGGATCGCCTCGACGACCTTGGGCACGACCTCGTTCTCCTTGGGCGACACGTTTCTGCCCACAGCCTGCATGACGAAGAGCGTGGCCTCGATGCTCGACCAGTCGGCTGCCCCGAAATTTGAGAACATATCTCGATAATAATCGTTAACACCCACGATATAAATCACGTCCTTGATCAGCTGACAGACGCGGTACCGGAAGTCGGTGAAGAGCTCGTCGACCTCCTCTTCCGGGGCGGTGAGGCTGTCGGCGGACATCTTGCAGTGGCGCCACAGGATGTGGAGCAATTTGTTCGCGTAGGGCCTGAACACCGCGTTCTTCTTCTCGTTTGACTTGTCGAAGAGGATCTCGCTTAGGCTGAACCAAAGTTCCAAGGTCATCTCGGTGACCTCGTACTCCTGATGGTCGCAGCACATGAGAACCAGGTCGAGGGCCGCGAGGGAGTAATGGGGCTTGTCTGGACGACTGCAGCTGATCATCGTGGAGATGTTGGTGTCGGCGAGGTCGGTCATGATGCGGCAGTAGTTCTTCAGCTTCGCGACGTCCTTGCCCTCCAGCGCCATCTTGTAGGCGTTCGTCAGGGCCACGACCTTGCCGAACATGAACTCGTCCATCTCGTAATCGACGTTCTGCAGGATCGCGCACACGCATTCGGTCGCGTTCGAGTGCAACGTCAGCTCCACCTCGTGGCTGTGCAGCACCTGAAATGCGACCGCCACCACCGCGCTGGTCCTCAACTGATCCAGCGGGATGCTCTGCTCAGAAACCCAGCTGCCGTAACAGCGAAGGATCCGCGAGTACGTCGCGTCCCGGTGCTCGGTCTGGGTCTTCAAGCAAGCTTCGAGGAACTCGGACACTGTCGGCCCGATCTTGTAGAAATACCTCCGGATCTCCTGCCGACGGTTGTAAGCCAGCCCGAGGTGCCACGAGCTCAGCTCCTCCGGCATCACTGTGAGGACCTCGAGGAGGGGCCTCAAACCCTCCCGCGAGTGGCCGAATTTGTTGATCAGGTCGCAAACCGGGTCCTGCCAAGAGACCATCTGGAGCGCGAGGTCCGCCAGGGCCACGCACAGCTGGACGACGATCACCTTGTCCGTCTGGTCGTTGATGTTTGAGATGTGCTCGATCAGGCAGTCCCTGAGGGACTCGTGCACCCCGGCAGGCAGCTCGTGGAACGACTCCTGGATCTTCGAGCGCATCGTCTGGGCGGCGAAGTAACAGGAGTCGAGGTCGCGCTTCACTCGCAGCAGCTCGTTCGAGAGTTCCCAAGCGTGCAGCGACTTTTGCAGCTCGCTTAGCCATTTGTTTACACGATCCTTGTTTGCGTGTCCCGGCTGGCGGTACAGCACGAAGAGCGCCTGGTAGACGCTCTCTAAGTCCGGCTTTGACTCCATGGTAGCAGTTGGATCCAGGTTGTGGGTTATTTTTCACTGCACGATCGAAGGTACTTGTCTGAACACCATCAGTGTTCCGATCGCCAGTTTGGCAGATTGCTACTGAGGCTTTCAACTTTTGTCTGCGTCGATATCAGGATACGGCACGGACCATGACGAGATTCCTCGGGTTCCTGGAAAATAATTAGGATTAGTTGGATGTTTAACCTTCTGGAAAATTTATTTTTAGACTGACAGAATAGAGAGATAGATAGGTAGTAAGATGGAATTTTTTTTTTGAAATTAGATTGTTTAATTGAATTGAAAAATAATGGAAGGAAACTTTATTGTGCAGAAAATGAATAAAAGTTACAATTTCGTTTAGATTATTTTCATTTTCATCTTGTAATTTTCATCCCAAAATTTTATAGAGATGTAAAATCTTATTTTTTATTAAAGAAGAATATTTAAACAATTTATTTATTTCCAATGAAAATATCTATACTAAACAATATGTGTTTAAATATTTTCGTATAAGCATAAATTTAATCCGCCAGGTAACATTTTATTTTAATCCTTTTACATGGGAAGATACATTGTGTCGAATCTTATTTGAGTTAAGGTTTATCAGATGCTCATTGTTTCTCGGTAATCCTTTTGTTTCAAATTTATACCCGGAGGTGGAAATATATTTTTGGAAAAATATTTTCTATTTCATTTAACACAAAACAAATTAAAAGTTGAATTTATGAAAAAGAAATTTGTTTATTTATTATTTACAAAAAGTAATGTATACAATTTTATTTACGTTACAAATATTCATTTTATTTTGTTTGAATTTTTAATTTTCAATTTAATATATTGAATTGAGGTTTTGTGTCGTACACAAAATAATCGACATACGGATGAGAATATAAAGTACATACACAGTGTTTATAAACATATAACAAAAGTTGTTTGTTTACAAAAATTTAAAAAAATGCTGATCAATCGTAATATACTCAAGAATGTAAATAAACTTATGGCAAACATCCTTGTGTGTATAAAACACGTGACGTGTAAAAAAACACTCCGTTTATGATGTATAGGTTATGTTTACATGTAAGAGAAAAAAACTACAACTTGGATATCGATTTGAGGATGCAAGTAAATTGTGTAGTCAAAAGTGAATTTCGAAACTCACCTGTGACGAGATTCGCAACAATTTAAATTCTATTCGCTCTTTGCTCGGTCGATTTGACTATACAGATTTACGTACATCTTCACTGTGTGCCTGCCGTCAGTGCTTGACTGAAACTGAAACTTGTTTCTGCTGTGTTATATCACGAGACAGAAATAATGTCATGTATTTTTTCACGCCTGCCACATTTTTGCTGACAATGAACTTTCTATGAAATATCACAATCGCTCTTTGTGAAAAAAAATTATTTTAAAAATCAAAAAGCAAAAATGTTTTGCGAATAAAAATTTATAATTAATTCTTAAAATCTAAAAAATGTCGATCTGACGTTGGATTTATAATTGATAGGAAAAAATTTCTTCGTCCGCAAGTTTGACGTTGTTTGGTCAAAATCGAGTCTTACATATTTATTTTTTTCGTACAAAATACATTGAGAGTAGCGCGGTAAGGAAGTCACGGAATCATGAGTATTTCCAAAAGTTCGGATTCTGTTGGTAACGCCGCTCAAAAGTCCGGTACCAATTTTGCACCGCGGAAAGTGGGACGAAATTTTCTGTCGGGTTTGGCAGCATCTGCTGTTGGGTCACCGAGAAACTTGACACAAAGTTCAAAAAATTGACGAGCATCTTTTGCACGAACTCAACGAACGTCGCCTCCTTATTCTGTGAGTTCGCGCTCACAATCACAGCTTGTTGCTCGATTATTTGCAATGGTTCCACCGAGATCCCAATCTGCGCGACATGCGAGATCTTAGCTCCAAAAATGTCCAGGTTACTGTTCTCGAATTCGTGGTTCTTCTTCAGGTTTGAAATTTTGAATATCGCGGATGGTTTTGTGTTTGAGATGTAACCCAAGAATTGCCAGTTGGGAGGCGATACGGGATCTGGCCAGCTGAAGTAAACTAAAAAGACAATCTCATTTTTAATATTAAAAATTTTTTTTAATATCATTTGTAATAACCTCGAATAAATAAAAAATTACAATTTTGCGTTGACAAGTAATTTTTAAATTTTTTTTCTTACCAGCGCCTCCCAGTCCATCTGGAAAGCTAGTCGTTCCTGTCAGAAACACAACGATGTGGTTAATATTGTCTGCGTCCGGAACTGTAAACAAAAACTGATTTTCTCCAATTTGCTGAAAATCAGTTTGTACCTAAAAAATTAAAAGCAAACATTGAAACAAAATAATGAGAATAATAATAATTTTAAGTAAAACAGTATGTTTGCAAAAAAAAATTTGCAATTTTTCAATTTTATCCAAAAAAACATTGAGAATTGAATAACAAACAGTTAGATGAAGAATTAATTTTTTTGAAACTTTGAACTTTTGTTATGATCTGTTTTTTTAATATGTTTATTTAATTGCTCTTTATACACAACGTGTTTGTCGTTTCTAGAATATTTTGAAAAGTCCTTACCAGCCGGCCGGAGACGATGATCCCAAGCATATTCATTGCTCATGGAACCAAACAATCAACCGTAACCTCAGCATAAAAAAATCCTTCCGGTATTGTAAAACAGTTTCTCGGCCGGCAATTATCGTCCTCGGGTTTGTTTGAACAAAATTTCGCTTGTTGCTAATATGAAATGCGATGTGTTGTTTACATGAAATGATCCGCCGCACAATGGCACACAAAAACTGTCAGATGTCGCTCCAAGAGTTTTTTTTCTCCGCTTGAAGTTTGGAGAAACGTCTCGAAACTTTGAATTTTCCGCCAGGGGGCAGCAGCTCACGAACCGTTTGAATGTCTCTGAGACCACAGCTGACACGATGCAGTCTGCTAGAGTTGTTTTGTTTACATCCGATTGTTGACTGATAGAAAGAAAAAATGCTTTGTTGACATTGCGGAATTATTTTATTGACAGATTAGAGTTTATTTTTGGTTCCGTTCAAAGAAAAAAATGTTACGTTGTGTTTTCGTCAGTTGAATTATTTTATTTTTTTTCCGAAATTTTGCAATCATGTTGAGCTCGATGCGCCACGTGAAGATTTTGCAAAATTGTTCAATGACACTTGGGGTCATACAAAATGTACGATCTTTCAGTTCGAACCAAAGTGACAGCGTGATGTACATTTTTGACAGAAATGCAAAATTGTTGCACAGAGAACGTGCGGCCCAAGCTGCTGAATCGCACGTTTATGATTATGTCAAGGATGAAATAGGCAATACAACTTTTTCAATGTTCAATAAACAAAACAAAATAAATATTTGCATTGTTTTTGTTTTATAATAACTCAAAATATAATTTTTGATTTCAGGTTACAGATTGGCAGACAGAATTATTGATATCAAAAGAAAGTTCAAGGTCGCCCTTGACCTTGGTTGCGGCAAAGGACACATTGCAAAAAATATCTACAATGACAGCGTGGAGAAGCTTATCGTGGCTGATATGTCGGCAAGCATGCTGGAACATGTAGAAACGAACGAGGGAGTTGTTTTGGAAAAACTAGTTGTAGACGAGGAAGAATTTCATCTGCAACCGGACAGTTTCGATTTGGTTGTCAGCTCGTTAAGTTTGCATTGGGTAAACAATCTGCCCGGATGTTTAACACGGATCATTAATTGTCTCAAAAATGATGGGGCTTTTATTGGAGCTCTCTTTGGCGGAGATACTCTTTATGAATTGAGGTCAGAATGAAAAAGAGAGAAAAATGATTCTTTATTATTTATTATCATTATTTGAAATTGAATAAAAATTTTGTTTTCAGAGGATCATTGCAACTGGCAGAATTGGAGAGGGAGGGAGGAGTATCACCCCATATCTCTCCGTTTGTCGATGTTCGTGATATTGGCGGACTTTTAAACAGAGCAGGATTTACGTTACTAACTATAGACACTGATGAAATGGTAGTTGGATATCCATCAATGTTTGAGTTGATGTGGGACCTCAAAGGTATTCAAACATTTCATGTTGTTAGATTGAAGTAAATTTAAGCTAATTCTATTGAAAAACCAATTTCGTTAGAATAGTTTTAAAAAATTATTTCATTGAATTTTGTATCTAATATAGGGATGGCCGAGAACAATGCAAATCTAAAGAGAAAACTTCACTTGAAACGTGACACTCTCTTGGCCGCAGGAGCAATTTACAACGAATTGTATGGAAAAGTGAAGGAAGATGGTACGCGGTATGTGCCGGCGACTTTCCAGGTCATTTATATGTTGGGGTGGAAGCCAGACCCGTCCCAGCCGAAACCAAAACCGCGAGGATCCGGACAGGTGTCACTCAAGGACCTACATAAGTTGGATCAGATAATTAAGGATAAAGACAAGTCCTAGTATCGTCCGGAAAAGTCTCTCTGGATGTAAATATTATTTATAAAATATCAAATATATTCATATGAGATTTAACAATCATTCAGATATCATTCGCGTGTCAATTTCATAGAAATTAGGTTGATTCCTCCGCGCCTTCCTTGTGAGATATGACGCCTTTTTCTATAAGGTCTGGAATTTCAACAGCTAACCATGGCCCCAACTGGAATCAAAAAGGATGGTTAATTTTTCGGTCCAGCGACTGGTCGGGCGGTTCAATTTTTTTTCTACGTACACCCAGAGCTATGGCATGTGCGATTCCAAATTTAGGTACGTTTCTCGCCCAGAGAGGCTTGAAATGGTCCGTGAGACATATCTTTCCGCCTCGGTACATTTTGGCAGTTTTTCCGTCCAGTTCTGGCAACGCAATTTCTGGAGCAGTTGTTGGATACGTCACTGGAATCTGAAACATTTACAACCTCGTTATGAAACGTTTGATGAAGAATTCTCTTTTTTTTAATTTCTTTTTCTTTTTTTTAAGTACCCAAGTAAAAATGTATATATGGGTCTATAAATGTCACATATATGAAACATAAATGGCACATATATAGAAAATAAATGGGACATTTATGTATTTAATTACATATATGACCCATATATATGCCCACTTATGAGACATGAATGCCACATATATGGATCCATATATGCGGATCCCAAAATCCATATATGGCACATAAATCGATTTTTAGGTGGATTGCCATATATGTTACAAATATGGAACCATATATGTGACATTTATGGACACATATAAATTTATATTTGGTTATAAACTTACATCAAATTCTATCTGGAACTCGTATTTGAGTAAATCGTGAATGTACCAACACTTCCCGAACCACTTGGTGCCTTCCTTGTTAGATTCTAACCTGAACCAATCGTTGTCCGAATCTTTGTTGTTTTTGACATACTTGAAAGAATAGAACAAAGTTAATTGTCAGGTTTATAATTTTTGTAATAACGAGATGAAAAAGTTAAAATTTTTAAGACTGTCACAGTTTTGACACCCGAACGACCATATGGTCGACGTAAACAAACTGTATACCTATGCAGTTGATTAAGTAATGAGTACAACGAACCAAATGAATTTTGGTGGGTGAAAAAGAGATAATTTTATAAAAAGACTGTCTTTGTGAAAGATATATTATATTATTTTCTATTTTTGAATGTGAATATAATTCACCTTAATTAAAGCCTGGTACTCTTCTTTTAACCTCTTAACCCAAAGTTCTTTGTCTCTGGGACCTGCTTTGGTTTGTAACAACGGAATATTACTCAAAGTTTTTTTCGTAACTTCATCGACCATCTTAATTGTTTATTCTAAACACTGTTTCGAAACATTTATTTTTTCAAACACTACTTTTAATTGCTTGTAACGACGTTTCTCCAACAGATTCTGATGACAACTAATGACGTTTCATACGGTTGGCAGGAACGCAAAACATCCGACACTGTTTCAACGGTACTTTCTATTTCTGTCTCTGTCACTCATTCATGAATTGAACTGCAGTTGCCACGTCTGGAAATCAAGTTTATATGAAATTTGAAACAATATTACAGACAGAAGTGTGAACTTTGGTTCTTTTTTTGATGTTTTAATAAAAAAATAAATAAACCAGTCTTGAGAATTTGTTCCAAAATTTGTAAATTTGTACCAACATTTCATTATTCTTATTTTCGACATGGAAAATTTAAAAGGTATAATATAATAGAATACAATTTTAACAGTCCTATTATTCTAAGAATTCGAGGATTAAATTTTCGGTTATTACAATTATTATCTGTTACTATGACTCTCATAATCTCCATATCTAATTTGGTATATTTTTATTACTTTAACAGATAAGTCGGTGTTTTTCAAATTGATTCCATGAAACCTTATTAGAGATTAACGAAAACAATGGCATTGTTGTCTAGAAAATGGTTTTTACCGAAAGTTATATATCCCATGCTGGTGAGTACGTTATATTTTGGTATTATGAAAAATGACTAAACAATTTTTAGTGAAATTGGAATAAATTAATTTATTTTTGTTATTAATGTACCAGTCACGCAATTTTATTATAAACAATTTATTATGGAAATGAATCTGTACAAATGCATCATTTATATGTGATGCATACACAAACATTTCTCTTTACTCGCGTTGATAATAAAATATTTTGCCTGTAAAATATTTTCAAAAAAATAACAAAAAATAAAAAATAAATAATAATACGTTCAAAACGAAAACAACAAGGGGTTGCTTGTTGTTGTCGTGAAGTCTTGCGTCCACCCAGTATAAAAATACTTTTGAAATACTTGAAATACTAAAATGAAATCCTAATGAAATTAAATATCAAAAATTATTGTATTTCAGAGACTTCAATAGTATTTCGAAGTCTTGTGAAATACTTTGAAGTTTGAAATACTTTTGAAATACTTTTTTTCATAGTTTCGTCTCTTTATCTTATATATTATTTACAGTCTTATAAAAAACATTTTAACAATAACTAAATTTTTATTTACAACTTTCTTCAGGAAATATCATAGCATCAACAGACATTTTTTATAATTTATTCTAAGAGAAAAATAAATATAAAATAGCATTTAAGTAAAGATTTTGGTGTGCGCTCAGTCTTTCTCTTTCGTTCGCGCGCGGATCAGCAGTATCGGTCAGGGTGACATTCGAGCGCTATGTAAACATACACGGTTAATTTTTCTTCGTGTTTTTCACGAATGTGAAACGTTCAGTTTACCTGAAATCTTTCTCGCGTTTTCAGTACGTTCAAGGAAGTGATCAAATTATTCCGAAAACGTTTTCCCTGGTTCGCTAATTTGTGGCACTCGTAAGGAGATGTGACAGGTAAGTAAAAATGAAACAAAAAAAACATATATTCTAGAAATTCGTAAAAAGATTTTTTTATTGTTCAGGGTGTGCAACATTTTCTATTTAACCTCAAAACCAACAACAATTAGATAACTTTTGCAAAGTGAAGTGAGTTTGTCGATGAATTTCTAAGCTAATTTTAATCAATTTTAGATTCAATGTTTTTTTAATTTTGTTTTAATTTTTAATACAACAAATAAAGTACAATACAGATAAATAAGTTTATCGGTTAATTGTCGTGTTTGCTTTCTGTTATTTTTAAGTCAATTTTTTGTGATTTTTTGTAGAGTTTAAGAAAAAATATCTGAAGAGTAAAAATAAATACCACTAACAAACATAATCATATCTGCTCTTTTCTTAAAAAAATTATTTGTTTTAATTGTCAACATTATTGTAATGCTTGTTTGTTTTTTACAGTACATCGAAATTAAAGCGCGATGGAAAGAACAAATTCCGACGACCAAACAGGAGCTGCCTTGTCGAAAGATGATAGGGCGCTTATCTCAAAAATGTTTTGGACATTATTAGAGTCTGAAAACGGTGTGATTGTTCCTGAATACGTTAAGAACATTTTTCTTCTCAACAACCTGGGCAATCATTTGGCGTTTCGGCACGTGAACGCGGAGATGATGAAAGAGCTGGAAGATTTCGCTCTAAGAGACATGCTTTCCTTTTTGGACGAGAACGCGAATTTGGCGGAATTCTACGGGCGCATGCTCAATTGTCCAGCGAACTTCAGGTTTTTACCTGATGACAAATATCTAATCATCGAGCTAGTGAAATTCGTTGCGGAAAAACCTCCAGATTATTGAAAGATCGCCTCTCATCAGTCACAGGCAAAAGACGTTTCGAATCTCGACCGGAAAAATCGGACTAGTGCTCTGAAACTCGCCGTTGATGACAACTCAGACGACAGCAATATTGAAACCGAGCGCAAGGTTCTGTTGTCGCTCGTGAAAACATCTCTCAAGAAGCTGGATCAGAAAAACTTCGACATGCCTTTGGGAAGAATATGGGAAGAATGGCATCCCTGTTGCATTTTTGTACGCACCCAAAGTGAACTACGTCATTTGCAAAAAAAGACTTGTGATAACGAAACAAGGCGGCGAAAAAAAGAGGTGGATCATTTCCAATTACGTTAAGCATGTTCGACTGCACGAGAAAGGACAACAACAACCACGTCCCCAAAAGCGCAAATCAACAGCTCGCACCACAACCTGAGAAAAAAAGGACATTGTAGAAATCATCTCAGACATCGAGGATACAGTCGAACCATCAGATCGTGACAAAAACGAATGCAACAGCGATGATGGAGTTACACGATGGAAGCATGTTATACTTTCTTCATAAAATTGTTGTTTTTTCTTGTTTTTTTCCTGTTTCTTTTTAATCATAAAAAATTCTATTCATTTCCATTCACTTTTAAAACTGTTGGTTTATTTTAAATAATACAAAAATCAATCTATTTAACTTGTTTAAATATTAAATACAATTTAGTCACGTATGTATTATATTTCAAATGGTTCCTTTAGTATAGTACTTTATACTTTATACTTTAATAGTACTTTTGAAAGAGGACGATTTTCGTCGCTCTATTCTTCAATATGTTTTTAGGTTTCAGGTTTAAGTTTTTCATGATAGATAGTAAAACTATAATGACGAATGCTTTGTATGTGTGATTTTTAAAACATGGTGTTGCTATGTCAAATGATAGAGAGTGATATTCACTTCAAGAAAACCTTTCGTCAAGTTAAGACTTTCCTCATACTCGAAGAGTCAAAGTTACAGAATATAAGTTGAAATGTAATTTCCTAATTTGTTTCATTTAAACCAATAATTCCAATAAACTCATTTTCGATTGTTAAACCGATTTATTAAAACAATTGTTGAAATGCGCTGAAATAAATTCTAATTCAAAATCATCGGGTTCTCGATACGAAGACAGTTTGAAACTCTTTTGCACTTACATTTTTACTTTGGAAAGATATACGTTGTACGAAATTTTATATGCGAGACTTTATATGAAGAATTCATTTGCAGCACAATATTTCGTCAGGAAATATAAAGGGGGAAACTAATTCTTTTTCTTTTGCAAGGTTGAAAAAAAGTAGATTCATGTCCAGTTTATTAGTTGTCAGATTTTTATGTCATGACAATGATGATCGAGAGGGCAAAAAATGACGCATTTGCAAAAGTTAGATCTTTAAATTTAGAAGTTGAAAAAAAAGATTGCGATCAAATGTCAGTAAAGTCGATAGAGATCAGTGATTATGATGAAAATATTTCAGAAAATGAAGATTGTAGTCAAGCCATTAACCAAGACGAACGTGCAATTGAGGATCAATCCAGTGCATTTACAGACGATTCAGATGACAACATTTTGGATGATTTGACGACTCTCTCGCAAGTCTCAGGAAATTGAAATCTTAAAAATTATGATCAGTTGAAAATAAAACTAAACCCTCAGAGTTCGTTCGTCTTGGTTAAAGACCAATCTGGTAAAGAAATGATTGTCCGAAAAGCGTCGATTTGTTGGCTGTTGAATAAATCAGAAAAGTTAAGTAGCGATATACTGATAAGAGTCCATTCGAACAAATTAGCTAAATCAAAAAAGCGAGTTATTAACGAAGATTTAATTTTTGTCAAAAATAATTCTGAAATTCATCTTGGCGATTGGTGTGAAAAAGTTTTTTGTTGGCCACGTCCTCAATTTACATAATTTTACAAAATTTATACAAATTCGGATTGAGTTCTTAATTTTTTTTGTAAAAATAAACATATATTTTATCTTTATATGACCTGATCGATATAGAGCTGACAGATGTCATCAATAAAATTCTTATTCAAAAATTTATTACAAAATATTCTTAAATTCATATATATTGAATATCTTCTGAGTCCAATTATTTTTACAGAAGTAATTTTTTGTCATGATCTAAAGAACAAATTTGCCACTTAAAGTACATTAAAATCCAAAATTTTAAAACGATCGATTATTTTTACACGTAGTTCATCGTGTCGCTGGTAGTTGTCGCATCGCAACAATGTCAACAATAATATAAAATACAGAATGAAAGATATAATTTTAGGGAACAATTTTTAAATGCATTAAAGATGATTTTCATCAATCCTTTGCGGTTATCGGGATTTCGAAAGAATGCACTGCTGCCATCAAAAAATATTTTGCCGGTTAAGAATTATTGAGGTGAGTACACACATTTAGTCTTTCTGTTATTGTGGGTATCGAATTGTAAATTGATAATTTTTTTGATTTAATAAAACAAAGAAAAATAATAGAAATAATTATTACTCAACGATCTCTAAAAAATCTTACTTATTAAGTATTTGTTTTCATGGAAAATTGAAAGTAAAACAGAAAAAAAATTTCTTAATTATTTTGTTTTGAATGTTAATTTAAATAAAATATGAAAAAGTTATCGCAAAATTTAATCGCTATATTTAATTTAAATACATGTAAATTTCGCAATAAAATATATGTTTCAAATGAATATTACTTTTTTGTAGTTTCTCATGCTCCGATTGTGAAACCGAAGAAGGCTTTGAAAAGAGGTCAGATTATGGAAAAAAAAGTGTTTCCTGTGGAAAATGATGTTGACAAATTGTTGACTTATTGTTGTAGTAGCAACATTTATGTCGAGGGTGAGAATGTTAAATTCAAGTCAGATTCC
>JAPYZS010001388.1:0-17414 GCA_030522925.1 Trissolcus japonicus | reverse complement strand
CGCTCGGAGGCCTTGATTTCAAAATGAAAAAGTATCGAGAAAATTTTGGATTTCAATGTATTTTAAGTGGCAAAGTTGTTCTTTAGATCATAATAAACACTTTTGCCACTTAAAGTATATTGAAATCAAAAATTTTTTCGATACTTTTTCATTTTGAAAACATAACCTCCGAGCGCAAGTCTGGTTATTGCATCCGACGCTTCAATTAATGATTCTAGAATCAAGGGTTACCTTGTTTGGGTAGAGGATAATGGACGCCGAAAAAGTTTTCAAAGTAATCCATCGTCTTGATGGCCGTGTTTAGGGCGTACTGAGCTTGCGAGAGCATGGACTCTTGGGCGTAAACGCTGACGGAAATGTTCCGCGAGGTCATTGCATCTATCCTCTTGAAGTCGCAGACAATAAAAGCCACTAGATAGGTCGACATCTCAACAGACTCGTAGAAGTCGTCTCGCAGCTGGAAGAAAAGGGGTATAATGTGTACATCGATAAATCGATGACCGCTTAATAATTTGTCTGCTTGGGTATCAGGTGCTCCTTTTTACCTTCTTATTCTTCAAACTTTCATAACCTGTGGTTTACGTTAGGTATGAAATGTATAAGCAACAGGTGTGTATATATATATATGTGACACGTTTATGTATGAGTTGTTTTCGTGACTTTGACAACTAATGAGAAGACATTGGGCTATCGATTTTGTCTTTCTTGACATACCGAGGGATGAGATTTTAACGGTTTTATAAAAGATTGTAGATATTGTCAGCATGAAAATACAGTTTGGCCTAAAGATCATAATGCAGGCAGAATTTGTGAATGCTTTTTTAATTTAATGCTCGAGTCAACTTACAAGTCCTGTTCCCATGTAGAAGCCGGCATCCTCGGTGTTCATAACTGGCATGTTACATAACGATATGTGGAACCTATCGCGAAATATTGAGACTTTGAATTTCGCTTTGAAATGCGGCTCGTCGAAGCAAGGGAAGGCTTTTCTTGCATAGGTTGGCTCAAAGTGCGTCGTTGCCAAGTACCTAAATTGATCGAGACAAAATTTAGAGACGAACGAATCAATTTAATTGGCGTGTTTCACTTCCTTTTCGGCTGACTGTGTACCTTTTTTCGCCCTCTGCTGTCACGTAATTGCTTAGATAAAAGCCTTCTAATTCGCTAGACAATCTTGAGACAAATCGCAGGTGAACGGTGTAATTACTTTTTTTCCGGAATTTGCTCTCTTCTAATTCTAGATAGACTTGCTGGTGTTTGAGATATTCGAGCAGTCTTGAGATTTTTAACCTGTGGCCTTTACGATCTTGAACCATCTGTAAAAATATATTTATGAAAACGATATAAAATTTAATGAATAATCTTTTTCGTTTCAGTATTCACTTACCTTTTCGGTTATTGTCAGGTTTTTACTATGGAAGACAATGAAATTGCTATCTCGATCAACGTAAAACTCGATCGTCACTTGACCTTTAAGAAGAAAGTTGTTATCAATTCAACACGTTGTTAAAGAGAGCATGAACTTTCAACGAAGAAGGAAGATAAGACAATTTTATACCTTTGACTTCCAAAGTAGTGAGATTTGGATGGATTGTGATATTATATCTAGTAGGATGGGCAAACGAAGGTAATCTAATACTGTTCCAAGGAAAAACCTAAAAAGTGAAGATAAGAATTATGCAAACGATTCGGATGTACTTTGAAAGAATATTCTCACTCGAGAGACGGCTATAACAACCTCTCCGTTTGTGGCGAGGTGTTCGTCGTTTTCATCATCATCGATTTCAAAGTTGACTGGTTTCTCTCCAGCACATGGACAGTCTGAAAATTGAAAGAAAATTTTTCACAAAATTATTACATTCAGTTGCAGTGTAATAAAGTGGGAGACAAATTTGTTGGCAAGTAACTAAATTTCTGTACCATTTTGTGGTCCCGCGAAGGCAATTATTAGTGATATGGCAAAAAGGATGGCAAAAACCACAGTGGCAATGCAAAGTGCTCTTTTTTGGGAACACACGGTCGCTCCACTGTGTTCGTATATACTTCGCTTATGTAACCCTGTATTACTATCTCCTGAAATTAGACAAAATTCAAAATTTAAAAACTTTTGAAAGTTTCAAATTTAAAATCAACGTGCAAAAATTGTTTGATACATAATCGTTGTTCTAATGTGAGCATTTTAGAAACTCGATTCACTTTTTCAAATGTACCCTATCTTTTTTATTTCAATTTCACTCATTTGAACAAAAAAATTGCTTACGAAAATAAATTAAAAATCTTTGTTTAATTTACTTTTTATACATTTTTATAATTTATTTTTAGTTAAATTAAATATCTTTTAAAACGGTTTAAAATTTTTTATTATTAACCCCTAACAAGTGTATGCTAAGATTCAAAGGAATTAATTATTACGAATGCCGCAACGAGGTTTAATTAACGTGAAATAATGCTAAATCTGGTGTAACCAATTAACCACTTCGTGCAGCACCCTCGCCTCCATGACGTTTCTGTTGCACATCTGTGAACTACATGCAACATCGCATGCATCGCCTACACGCGACTTATAACTTGTGGCGCAAAGAAATAACCCTGTTACAGGTAGAATACGATGTCAATGCCATGAAAAAAGTTTGTCTTAAGGCTGCAATAATAAAATGCATTGTCAGGTCGTGAAATTTGCGTTCACGTATAGTTACAATTCCCCTGACTCGCATCGAAATATTTTTTGAATAAAATATGAAGTTTGTAGCCTTCTTTTCATTCTAAAATAATTGGAACACCGATTACAGACAATTTTTGTCCATTAAAGTAATTTATAGCTCGATAAAAAAAGTTACATATTCTTGTCATCAATCAAAACTCATTTGATGCAATTGATTTTTTTCCTACACATTTTTAAGACAAATTCAAGCACACCAATGATTTAATTTATCTTATAAAAAATATATATTACTTAAAAATAACGAATTGAAAAGAAAAAAAGTGTTTGAAAAAAATGATGAATACGTTTTATTTTTTCGCGAAGTAGAAGTCAAATTTGCAGAGCGTAGACGAGTGTGTTTCGTAAAATTTTCACATCATGCTCGAGTTACTTGACCTGGATTGCGAGCTTGCATGACAACGCCTGAGAAAATTTCGTGAATGAAAAGACGCGTATGCAAAAATAGCTACAGCTTATATTTATTCTCATCACACGCGGATATATATCTTTTACCGCAATGGAAATAGTTTTAATTAAAAAGCTGTTATTCACGGTGGTTGCGGTAAAACGTTCGCTCCGGCACAAAAGTTTGCTTGTTTTTTTTTTCTTCAATACAGGTCAAGAGTCGGGCTCTCATTGCTGTTACGACTAATTGAAAGTGTGTTTTTGTACGGTATTGCAATGATGCGGGACGTGTATTTTAATTTCAAAGATTACACTAGCCTCTTTTATTGATCGTATACACGTGCTTCAAAGTGCAACGCTCTGACGGCCTACAGTTCTAGAACTATAACTGGGCTAGTTGATCAAAAAAGAAAAATACAGTATAATGTTTTCCTCTTCATTATTGTTTATGTTTTTTTGAGAAAAAAAGTATATATTTTCCAATTTTCATCACATTCTCTTTTGTATCCATCACACCTGGCTCCTACAAAACTTTTGTAATCACGCCGTAGCTATCGTTTCATCAATTCCTCTCCAAAGGAATATCACTTCGGCTGCCTATAACTGATTCATTCTCCTGAAAGTTGGAGATTTCCTTTTCCATCCAACTTTGCATATAAGTGTGTATAAAATTAATTGACTCGAAGTTATATTTTTTATTTCTCATTCGATTAAGTTATTATTCCATACATTTTTTTGAATTCGGAAAGAAATTAGAGGGGCAAGTTCCTCTGAAACTGAGTTATGATGCAAAATTCAATATAAGTCGCAAAAATACATATGAAATGAATAATTAAAATGTGCATCAAGTGTCAAAATTGGAAAGCGAGCAGGAGAATGAGATTCAGTGGATTGAATTTCCCTTCGCGTACCTGTGAGGAAAGCGGCGTCGTCTACATCCTGTTCACTCATTGCGAACCGATTGGGTAGGGTTCTCCGATAAACGAGTCCTTTTACCTCGCCGTCGGCGCCGGCATACGAGATTTTGATGAGCGGCTCCGCTTGTTCTGCCAGAGCTCTGCGGTTGGCCGACTGGAATTCACAAAGAATGAATAATCGCTTGGGACGGAACGCGCACAACGAGTAGCCGGCTCTATTCGGACGGAGTCGCGTTCCTTGGACAGATTCGAATCGATGAAAGTTGGATGGGTGGTTTGAGGAGACCGCGAGCACGTTTGAGACGCCGCGACCTACACATTTGACATTTCATTGGCACCGTGACGGGTAGCCGGCGATTACTGCGGGAGCGGCCAGAGATGGCGGCGTTTCCGCGCCATATAAGCCCGAGTGCGCTTGCCACCCCCGAACTGATTCGGCCCGTCTCTTCGGAGCGGGTCGGAGAGGGTCGGATCGCTGCAAACCCGGCGAGAACGCGAGCACGCACTGGCGCCATCTCAGCCTCGTTGCTGCAATTTTGCCATCCCCTACCGGATCTCACTCCTCGCCCCTGCTTTTTTTATTTTTTTTCCTCGCTTTACCCGTTTGCCGCATCCCTCTCATCACTTCTTATCGCTTTACCACATTTTACTTCATTTTTCACGCTCTTCTATACTCATCGGTGCTCATCATTCAGCCAGATAATAAACTTGCACTTCTCTCAACAATCATCGGCCGCATGCTTCCTTTCCTGATTTTGTACCACACGCTTTAATCAGTTCTCTTTTTAAATTATATATTTTTTAGCACTACTCGGGTTGCTCAAGGTCTGCTTTCTTTACTTTTTTTATATCTTATGAATTTAAGAACTTGATTTGATTAACTCATTAGGGCTGATTTAAGAAAGTGAAATATCAAAATGATATTATGAAAATGTAAAACATAAATGATATTAAATATGAATATGAAATATAAAATTATGATAATATGAATAATTTGTTTACTATATTTTGAAAAATCAGGAGACACGGCAGTGTTTCTGGCCAAGTATTTAAAAAAATGACAGAGGAACTGCAGTGTCTCCTTATCAGCCACAACAAATGCCACTATTTGTCACGAAAAAAAGGTGAAACATTATCGATAGCACGCTTTTTATGTGTTCAAAATAACCGCAACGCCCAGCTGAAGAAAATGAAAAAAAAAAAACTTTTCTATAAAGACCGAATTTTGACCAAGTTATGAAAGGCTGAAAATTTTGTATATAAATATTTTTCTGAGTGTTTTCTTAGTTATTTTTTACTATTTCTTGCACATTTTTGAATTTTTTTGTATTTGGTTTTATATTTTTTTAAGTTCAACAATAAAAGTTAATATATTTTTTTTTGTTTTCTTTTTTTTTAGAAACAAGGTAATAAAATAAAAAAATTCAGTAAAACTGAAAAGCATGACCAAAAAAAAAAAAAATGTAAATGATATCATAACTTCATGTGGTGAAGCTCAACAAATTTTACGAATTGTGATAATTAATAATAATAGAACAGCTTTAGGGGTATTAGAAACATTTTAACTCGCAAATTAATGGTCAGTGAAGCTATGCTCAGGCTAAGCTTTACTTTTTAATGTTGGATGGATAATTATTTATTTTATTATTATAATTAAAATCGAATCGATGAAATATTAAAAAAAATAATAATGAAATGATAATAATGTAATTTAATGATATGATTATCATATTCATATGATGATAAATATGAATGCCTGATTTGTTTGTGAGATGAAAAAGCAGACGACATAAGTGAGCAGAAGAAATGAGTGCGTGTGCATTTTCGATGTGCTAAGTGCAACTTCACGACGAGCTTTCATTTTTAAGGGGAAAGAGAGGGAAAAAAACAAAACAAAAAAAATACTGTGACGATACAACCGCCTCATTTTTATACCAATAATAATTCCACATATTTAATATTTTCCCCACTGCGCGCACATCGATCTATTGAAATGGTGAATAAATGATCTTTATGATTGAAAACATCTGATGAAATAAAAATAAGTAATTAATGATACTTGAAATTCTGAGGCAGCGAGCCCGTAGGACGCGCTTTGTGTCGAATAACATGCAAAGAGTTATCGAAAATTGGTTGAAATACTGAGCCACATTATTCTCAAAGTTGATTATTTAACAATAAAAAATATTTCATAACATAAATTGACATATTTAAATTTTATAAAAAACATTGACTATTATGAGTTAACTATACAACCGCTTTAAGCTATCTATTGACCGTGACAAGTTTCACTTTAAAGAATCCGTAAGAATAATAACTTTACGTTAAACACTAAAGCTTGCATCTACATATGATTGGCATATTTTGTACATCGTGTACTCGATAATCAATCATTCAATAAATATATCGTATAATTTTTTTGGAATATCATTTAAGAAAATTAGCAATAAATATTCAAATTTACATCAATTAGGAAAGATTACATTTTAATTGAAAATAATTTGTGGCAACAATTAAAAATTGTAAGTTAAAGTGCGAAAAACGAGGCGAATAAAGAAGGAAAAAACGAGAGAAAAAAAGTTAATAGCGCCATCGTGATGAGACTGGGAAAATGTCTTGGCAAGTTTCTGTTGAGCAATCAAACAGGTACACAAGACCGATAACGAATACCGACAGTTCGCTAAACAAATCGATTTCAGTAGTGGTGTCGGATCAATGAAGTTGTATGTTCTGTCTCTGGATATTTAATTAAGATATTGTCAAAGTTGATCAATGCCATCAGTACTACGCATACAAGATCTATTAAAAGTGACATTTAAATATTGAATCTTCTTTTCTGATCCGATGAAATTATAATTATAATTTTGTTTTTATATTTATTTGTAAAGTAGAAACAGTTATAATTTTAGTCGTCAGTGGAATATCTTCTGTATCGGCAAATGATAAAAAAATTGCTAATGCAATTTCTTATTCCAAATTGCTAATGTTTTTTTATTTTATTTATGAAAAGAAAGAATAATAATGGAACAACGTGCTTGGAATGCGAAAAAATTTTTCAGTGGAAAACAATGTATGATTCAAAAAAATGGATTACGCGGTTCTAATATTCGGAACATTTTATGATTCAAGAACGTGTCAAGAACATGTTGCACTCAAATATTCTGCAAATGCTTTGAGACAGTGGTAACAGGTGTTATATAAATTGTCTTTGTAATTTGATTTCACTGAAATTGAATCGAAAATTGCATTGCAAATATTGTTATAGAATAAAGCAGTAAATTTTATTATCAAATTTGAAAGACATAAATTCCAAAATAATTTTCATCATTTTAATGTAAATATTATTTTAGTAATCAAAAGTAGAATGTCTAATTAGAATAGTGTTGATGAAAGTAATTAAAATTGTAAGTAGCAAACTGAATGTATGAGTAAAATTTCCTTTCTTTCTTTTTTATTCTTTGAACCAATAAAACATTTCGAGGAACAAATATAAGGGCCAAAGTTCAAAGACCCTTTCATATTCGTACGTACAATCGTATGTTTATTTTTTGCTTGATAAAACATGCGCATGGTGTATGAGCGTTGAGATCATTGAAAATATGTTCTGGAACGGAGCGTGAATCGTGAATCGATCGGCGTCTATCAGAGGGTAGGTTTGCGAGAAGTCGACATCCACCAATACACGCCGCACCACCCTTGCATCGTTCTTTCTCGCTCGCCTTCATAGCAACAGTTTTGCCTAATACCTCTTTGTCAGGCAGACGCCCATGTACGCTCCGCAACAATTTTTCCGTGACAATGTATCGCATCTGGCCGACTCTATGCAACGTTACAAGATTCATTTTCAACTCAGGCAAGCCAATGATTTGTCTTCCCAAAAATCGCATTTTTTTGGGAGCCTTAAATGTGAACTCGATATATTTACAATTATTCGTATGTATTTGCATTTATGCAAATACAATGGAACCTTTTGAACTTTTTCTATTGTTCAATCAACCACACCTGTAAATTTCGGTTTTTTTCTTGTCATCTATCTTGCATAATTCAAAATGACACAATATGTCGAACTAGAAGATGCAATTTTTCAAGCAATTTTTTTCAATTTAACCTCGAGTTATACTTGTGCACTGAAAATGTTAGAAATATTTCTGCAGTATTTAAGCTTCCACTGCGGACCCGTAAATATGTCTCCGATGGTATCTTGTTCCTTTTAGAATGCGATGCATTTCCTTTATGAAATAAATATTATTGAGTGGAAAATTTTGCGAGACTTTTAATAATTTAAGAAGAATAGTGAAGAATAAGATAGTGAGCTTATAAGCATAACACTTAAGGATATGAATTTCATATTTAGTGTATTTGTCGAGTGACTTTTTTAAGATGAAATAGAGTGTTTGATTACAGTGAGCAAAATATTTCTTAGTACAATTCTGAGCTTGTACAACGCTGTAACTGCCCGTACAATTTTAAGCTCTTAATAACTTATTTAATCACGTAATATCAAGGGGTGCTTAATACTTTTATTCCGGAGGTCACAGGATCGATTCCTGCATTCAAAATTAGACTATTTTTTAAAGATATTATTTTTATCCTTGTTTATTGTTTTTATCCTTGGATTTGTATTATTTAAATATTTTAAAATTGTAATTTTTTTTATTTAACTGAGGTAATAAAATTTTAGTATAACAAATATTTATTCGAAGTAAAGTGTATTTGCTCCGATTTCCACGTTTCTAATAAGTTTCAACGAGCACACTTACCTGAAATTCCCACTTCGGTATTGGCATTACCATTTTGCCCGGAGCTGGAAGTACCACCCAATGGCTCCATGCGAATGGCTTCGCTGCTGGTTTTATTCGACGTAGTTGCCGTGGGCATCTTGTTTGAGCGACTCTCAAAAAAGTGTCAGGATAATGTACGCTTATTTGTCACGACTATTCATATATAATGAATAACATCCATATATACATTAACGCGGAATCTTTAGCGCCATTCTTTCCTTGATCCAACGATCCCAATCATCTTCATAATTTCATCACAACTTTTGTAAAAATATCTGTGCTTGTACTTCCGTTTTCTCCTTAATTGTATGGTCTCTTAGAACTGCAATCAGATATCCTGTGGATAAAAAATGCTTCTTTTCAATCATGTCCAATGTATTTCCAAATTTGTCAATTACAGTAAAATCTTGCCTAGCTAACCTCTATCTAACACTTCTCCTCCAGTCTTCTATCCCTACTATTAATTACGTAACCTAATAACTTTATGTCATGCCGCATTTAAACTGTTTGAAATATAAAAACAATTTTGAAATAATAATTTAATCTTACCAACAAATATTGTTGATAACAAAAATGAAATAGTTGTTTTTGATATTTAGAATCGATAACAAATGTTGTAATCAATTATTGACGTCCACTCCAGCTGATCAGGGCATCATCAGCTTAACGAAAAACTGATTTTAGTTTTCAAAGTTTGAAAAATCAATTTTCAGACCAAATTCTTGGCATTCAAAGCCTAAGGCATTGATTGTTTGAAAGAAAAAATTATATTATATAAAAAGTATATGAAGCATATTAGCATAATAAGTATATTAAGTATATTAACATATATATATATATTAATATAAAAAGAATAATTTTTTAACTCTATCCGATAATTCATAGGTAGGGTTGAAAAAAACTTAATTTGTATTTTTCAACGTAAAATGTTTTCAAACATGAACAGCAAATAATGAACGTCCATAATTTGCTATATACTTTTTTAAATGCTTCATTTTCTGTCGAATAAAATAAATCAAAACTCATCTTCACTATTCAGTGAAAAGACTTCGTTAGGAAATTTTTCCCCCATATTTCCTTGTCCAGATGATAAAAGCCTACCTCGTATAACTTGATAACGGCACTCATTGTCCTCTGAATCACAGTTCGCTAAAGCAGTTATTACGACCACGATTATTTATGCATTTTTTTCGTTGAAACATCATATTCGGCGGTATTCATGTTTTCATTTCATCACAACTACCTTTTTCATCGGACTTATTTTTGTTATAATCGTATAATAAAAGAAATGAAAAAATAAAAAAATATCAAATAAATTTTTTTTCAAGTTATATAAATAGACATAGGTAGATTTCAAACATAAATATCGCAAAAGATGTTTCGTACATATAATATGAGAAATGACACTGTCTGATTTTGCAGTATGATTATTCGTCAGAAGTATAATTAGAATTAAGAACTGTCATGACAACGAGAAATGAGTATCAGCTCTTGTAACATTTATATTTATTTCTATTTATAAAGCCACTAAATTTAACAAGTTCGATAATTTAAAGTCATGTTTATGTTTTGATTTATGCTATTTAACCGTTTGTCGTATACTTTATTTCATATGACAAATGCTTTTCATTTATTTCATCTATAGTTTAATCAAATAAGTTTGTAATTTATCATTGTTAGTCAACCAAAAATCTTTTCGTTTAAATCTCTTTACATGCATAATAATAATAATAATAATAATAATAATAATAATAATAATAATAATAATAATTTATTAATTATTTAAGTAGATAAGCTTTTTGGCATGAATATAAAAATATAAGGAGAGAATAATCAGAGATAGACATATCTTTATCAATAATAATAATAATAATAATAATAATAACAAAAACAACAACAATAATAATAACAACAATAACACTAATAACTAGGAGGTGGCGTGTGCTTCGCGTGCGCGTCCGGGTTCCAGTTTTATCGCCTGTCAAAAAAAGTTAACTCGCCTGTGAAAAAATAAATTGCTGACGCATGAACTTAGCCAAACGTCCAACCCACGGCCACCTTCCTCCTTCAATCAACTTTCCAAATAGGGACTATTATGGCGCGCGTGCTTCGCGCGCACTCCACATTCGAATTTTTAAATGTCTACATATCAAACACGACAAATTTTTCAAGTTTTCCTTTACTCTCATATGATACTAATGTGCGCATCGCGCGCGTCTGCCATCAATTTTTGTTTTCTAATGAACTCATGATACAATTTACTGACACTCAAACATGACAACCCGGTCAATCATTTGAATTTTATCTGAGAGCCAATCGGAAACCGAATATAACGAGAACAAAACAACTAATTTCATACGACCAAGGCATTTTTTGGTGAAATGGATTGTTGCAATTTTTGATTTTTCACATCACAATAAATTTCACTTACAAATGAAAGTAAACATCAGGAAACGTTTTTTTTAGTTTAATGTTTAAACCATTTGATACCGAAAAATGTATCTATACATCTTAAGCACGCGTTTTTTGCATGCAGATAGATTCAGGGAATAAAACAGCTATAAAAAACTACTAATACATTGTTATACCTCTCCTAAAAGTCGACTTTGGAACCTTCAGACATTCTCATATCTTAGATGAAAAAATGATCCATGAAATTTTTTATAAACGAAATAGGTTATAACTTTTAATTTCAAAGCGATCTTTTGGAATTTTGCAAATAAATTCGGCGCATAGAACGGCTTTTGAAAAACTATTAGTCACACCCTTCCAAACTTCAACCTCTGAATCGTCAAACATTCTCGTGACATAGATCACATTAGAATTTTTCTCATTCGAAATTGATTATAACTTGTCAAATGTCAAAGATATGTTTTTGGGTTTCCGCACATAGATTCAGGGCATAAAATAAGCTATAAAAAAATCTCCAATTCTCATATCAAAGTTATACCCTTCTACAAGTTGACCTAGGAACCTTTAGATATCTATGGATAATAATGCAGAATAACCTGCAAACAGATTGAAGGCATCAAACTGCCTTCGAAAAATCACTACCAATACTTTGTCAAAATTGTGCCATTTTAAACTCAACTTCGGAACCTTGAGACAATCCTACCTTTTCGATCGAAAATATGAAATATTTTTCTTTTCAAAATAATTGTGTACAAATTTTGCCCTTCCAAACTCGAACCTGCAACTTTCATAGACATTCTTTTTATCGGCAACTTTTAATCTTTCAGATAAAAAATGTAATTTTCTTCATTTATCCTTACCCACAATCTACTTTATTTCGTAATGTTTTTGGTTTTCCGCATATAGATTCAAGGCATAAAAACAGTCTCCAAAAAACCAATAATTCGTATACAACAGTTATACCCTTCCAAAAGTTGACCTAAGACATTCTCATATTTTACATCAAAAGTGGAATTTATCAAATTTAAGATTGGTTTTAACTTTTTTTAATTTGAAACACTTTTTATGATTTCTCGTACATAGATTCAGAGCATATGAAACAGCTTCAAAACAAACTACCACTGCTTTGTCAAAGTTGTGCCCTTGCAAAGTTGACCTTGGGACTTTTAGTCATTCACATCCTCTTGATCGAAATTGAAATATTTTTCATTTAAAATTGGTTATAAATTTTCTAATTTCTGAATTATATTTTTTGCCTTTTGTACACAGATTCAGAGCATAGAACTTCTCTTGATTAACTACTAATTCTTTGTCAAAGTAAACCCCTTTGAAAGGGCTCTACTCGAAGTACCCTTTCAAATTCAGCATCGAATATTCTCTATAGAATTTCTATAAAATATTTTTCATTTAAAATTAAATGTACCTTTTTTGATTTCAAAACAGTCTTATTGGTTTTTACAAAAGTCGACCTCTGGACCTTAAGACAATCTCATATTTTTATTTTTCATTATAATTGGTTATAAGTTGATTAATTTTCAAGAAATTGTCCTGGTTTTTTGCTTACAAATTCGGAGTATCAAACTGCCTTCAAGACATCACGAACACTTTTTTAATTTTGAAGCTATGATTTTGGTTTTCTTCACATAGATTTTAGGCATAAAACCAGCCTTCCGAAAACCACCAATACGGTGTTAATGATGTGATCTTCCAACGTAGTTCTTAGAGCCAGCAGACAATATCACAAAAATGAATCATTTTTCATATAAATTTGTTTATAACTTTGTTAATTTCAAGACAATTGAGACATATTTTGTCAAAGTTGAACCTTCCCAAAAGTCTACTTCGGATCCTTCAAACGTTCATATGTTTTGATTAAAATCAAATATGTTTCATGCAAAATGAATTATAATTTGTTTATTAATTTCAAGACAATTTCATTAATTTTTGGTCTACAGAACAGCATAGAACAGCCGTCTGAAAATTACTAAAATTACTGAAGCATTGTCCTAGTAACACCATTCCGAAAGCCGCCCACTGAATATTTAAATATTTTCATCTTTTTAATGAAAAATTTTAATATTTCTTATTTAAAATTGGATATTATATTTTCAAAATTGTTACAATTTTAATTATGTTTTGCCCTTGAAAAATCATCATTATTTGTCAAAGTTATATCCTTCCTAAGGTTGACCTCGGAATCGACTTTGGAACCTTCGAAAATTCTCATATTTTGAATAAATAAACGATGTTTTTTTCATTCGAAATTGGTTTAGACTTTAAATTTAAAATGAATCGTTTAGTTATTTTAATCATACATTTAAGGCATAGAACAGCCCTTATAAACCTGGCCAATACTTTGTCAAAGATAAATCCTTCTTAAAATTGACCCCGGGATTTTGGGTATTTTGATCTTTTTGTTTAAAAATGGAATATTTTCCATATGAAGTTGATTATAAATTAATTTCAAAGCAATAATATTGGTTTTTCTCACACTGGATCATGTCACTAAACTCCCTTCAAAAGACCACTATTACTTTCTCAAAATTTTGGTCTTCTAAAGTCGACCTTGCAAACTTCACACATTTTCTTCTTTTAGATAAATATTGTAATATTTTCCATCCATGTTGCATACAATCCACTTGCCTTTGCTGATTTTTTTTCAGAATTGAATAATACCAACTCCAACTCTTATCATTTTCTGCGTTACGTTATAACGTTATACTATTAGTTTTTCCAATCCTTTTTTCATGTTTCTCCATATCTGAATTTTCAAGAGCATCACATTATTTTAAATATTTTAAATATTTTATTTCATTAAATTAAAAGACTTTCTTTCTTTGAATAACAACCATGTGCAAATATTAAGATGTGATCAAACAAAAAATGTGATAAAAATAATTTTATGAAATATATATATTTTTTACCATTCTCTGTACGAAAATATTTATTTTATCATGAAATTTATTAATTTTCAAAAAACATTCCTTTTTACATTCAGTTGATCAAATGATCAAATGATCAAATAATATTGAGCATTTTGTTATACAATATCGATAGTACAATTTTACTATCTGTATTGTTTTGAGTACAATGTGAGTTGTAACTTCTTTTACGATATGACATTGTTCTCAGTACAATCTCGCTTGTTCTGAGTACGATATCATTTTCTCAGTGTACTCATTAGAAAGATATCCAATTACTTATTAAACACAAATTATATAACTTTTGGACAATAACATGACATAATTAACTGTAATAATTGATATTCAGAAATTATATTGAGTGATTTTAATCATCAACTTTTTACATAGCTGAAACCCTATGCAACGCACAAATTTCTGTGTTACATATTATATCTTTCATTATATTTGATACGTATAGTTTATTAAAATATATGCACTGAAAAAATTTAGGCACAATAGACGTGCTTAAAACTGTGTTGTCATTGTCTTTTACATTAGGCGTATTTGATGTCTCGATAGGCGCTGTCGCTGTTCTGAATTCGAGAGCGCTGCTGCCCCAATCAAGGCCGTACTGAAATTTGGGGCAGCAGCGTTCTTGAATTCGAGGCAATAAATGCACATAACTTCAAGACATTCAAATTTAAGTTTTCAGGAACAAGAAACGGACTTAAATTTTTTCGGTGTGGTATTATTCCAGAACATTTTACGCTGAACACGGTCAGAAAATTCAATATTCAGACAAATATTCAAATTCAATATTTATTGAGACAAAATTTTATGCAATTTTAAAACATTTTTTGTACGATTGAAGTTATTTGAGATATTTATTGTACACTGATGTAAATTTTGACTGAAATTTTTTTCACATAAAAACTGTTTGACACAGGGACATTCTAGGCGATCTTAAAAATTCAATTTGATTGACATTTCGAGAAGAAAATATCAAAAACCATGCTTTCAATTTTTTTTCAAGGTGTGGGTGACGACTTTACCATATCTACAATTTTTTACTATAAACTAAATTAAAAACATAAAAGTATCTATTTGATTGTTAGATTATGATGGCGTTCGTTTCATTATGTTTCAATAAGACATGTAGATGAATATTCGTATTAAATATCAATGAACTGAAGTCTCCAGAAAAAATAATCTGAGAGCTGCAAATTTCACTTTTGACTGTCAAAAACATAAAATTGATTTTAAAATAAATAGGCATTCAAACAATGTTGTCAACATTTATGGAAAGAATGTATTTCCAAAAACTCATCATACAGAAAAATTGTAGCTTAAAATTATTAGCTTTTTTTAGAATCATAGTCGTGATCAAGTTCACCCCATGACCGACTTCACCCCGGACTTGGCACAAAAATGTGGACACTCTTGAATTTTTAAAAAAATATTAATTCTGCAACGAATATTGTTGATTTTTTTAATGTAACAATTTTCAGCCTCGCTAATATTTGTGCTGAGTATATTTTAATATAAAAATGACAGTAATTGAAACAATGTGATATATTTTTTACAGTTTTTACAGCTTTTTTTACTTGAGTTTTAATTCTAAAATAATTAGATAGAAGATGTTTATTGATCATGTCCTATTTTCTATGTTGAACCAGAAATATAGTTTATTTGAACTGATGAAAGATAAAAAATTACAGTGTTATATGGATAAAAAATATGATACAAATTTCATTTCTTTTATGCAGCATAACAATATCGAACATGCAACATTTTTATTGACAATTTTCACCCGAACTTATCCCACACGGACAAAAATATAGTTCAAAATATATTTTACATATATTTTAGATATAAAACAAATATAAATTTTATCGAAAAAATATACAATATTTATATAATAAATATAAATTCGACATATATTTGTACGTATATTTTTGTCCCTGTGGGATGCTAAAAAAATTTAATCATTAATTAAAAAAACTGCAATTAGATGATAGATGTTAGATAACTTTTTAAAATCGTTTAATTTCGACAATATTACACACTCTTACAGTCAAAAAGTTTAATATAATAGTTAAGATAATACAATGCCATAATATATATGACACAAAATTGTTATAAAATTATTAGCTTTCTGTAATAACCAAGTAAGAGCTTTTTGAATTATTTTTGAATTTTGATTTACATTTACTACTTTTGAATTATAGCAGATTAAATGTTTTAATTTTTCATTTGTTTTTTTTTGTTCATTTCATAAACTTGGATAATTTGTTTAATATCATTGTTACATTAAATATCTAAGTTTATTTAATGAAAAAAGCAGCATAAAAATATAAATTTTAAATATTTTTTCCGCAATTATTGGAAAATATAAAAAGTACTTATCGTGGTTATTACCAAAAGCCACACAATTAATGTTGCAATTATCTTTCCTTGAAAATGATCATGTGAGGAATACAAATTACATGAATCTTGTTTGTTTCGAATCACAATTAAGTTTGCAATGCTACGTATCAGTCTATCATATTGATGTTTGAATTGTAAAATGAAACTCAACATTCGTTTCTAAATTTACTGAACTCATTTAACTTGAATTATAAAAATGTGCAAACATGTGAAGAGGTGTAAAAATTGTCAAATGTAAAACGACAATTTGAGACCGAAAATAACGTAAAACCTTATGATTTGTTTCACAATAATCGACACTAACTATATGTAGTAAAGCAAAATAATAATATTGATGAATTTAAAAATAATTGAACTTACCGAGAGTCAATTCATTTAAAGCATATCCAGTAATCGATTCAACAACACTGCACAATCATGGAGAAAGGACTTAAAGTGAGATTGAAAAGTACAGAGAAATAAAAGTTAAAGGGAAATTAAAGGAAAGAATTGAATTGGTAAATCGGGAAGCTTTGAGAAAGGAAGAAAACGGGAGAACGGGGAAAATGATTCTGATGGGTTGAAAACAGCCACATTTTGAGTCAGTGCGAGTCGAGCCGATGCGAGCGGCCGAACGAGCGGTAAGAGTGGCACTGAGTTTACGAGAATTGAGCGTGGCTGAATTTCCGGTCGCTGGGAGGCGCGCCGGTCAGGATCATCCACAGGTTGCGCCCGTCGCGTTTACGCAGCCGGTGCACTCGCGACCGACGTCAGAATAGGGGTCGCGTTGGCTTAAGGAGGTTGGGGCATGAACTGTATTAACGTTTAAAATTTCATAAAAAAAATAGACGTTGCTCTTAAAAATATAATAAAGTCATGTGCAAAATTT